>JAVKPL010015549.1:0-12442 GCA_032173675.1 Gastrolobium villosum | reverse complement strand
GTAGTTTAAAGGAGGAAGGAAATGAGTTTATATAGGCAGGTAAAGGAGGGATAATGGAGAGTCTTTAGGGACGTGGAGGTTAAAGAAAGGGAGTTGAGGAGGTAGAGGAAAGGGGACGTTACATAACGAATGGTCTGGGGTTAGTGATGATGGTTGTAAGGACGTGGAATGGTTTAGGTTAGAAACGTGGGAGAGAGGGAAAGCAGAAAGGGATCAGTTGCATTAATGGTTAAGAAGACAGTTGCTTTTTCGGGCCACGTTTTCAAAATTCGCAATAAATGCGAATTTGATACGGCTGCGTAGTTTTGAGTGACTCAGCAGGGACAAGTGTCCCTGTCACTCTTATCTCCTAAGCCAGGGAACGTTCCCTTTGACTTTTTCCTATATCCTAAAAACTAAATATTTACTAAGTTCTAATGAATAAACTACAAACCTATTAATAGGAGAATCCGAACTATAAATTGCATTGTAAAGAAATACTACTTATTTATTAATATTAAAATTGTAAATTAATAAAAGAAAGAAATATATATAAAAAAATATTTTTTTAATGGGGATGTGTGGTTAGTGAACCACCCCAAAACTACGTTCCTGGAATGGAACGTATCTCCATTTTGGGAGCTGTGGTTAAGTTTAACCACCCCAAAACTTTGCTCTTTGTTAGATAGCAAAGGTATCCACTGGGTTGCCTCCCAGTCAGCGCTTAGTTTATTGTCTTTAGCTAGACATGGTACTTACTTCTTATGTCTCTAGGGAGGTTGTTGAGGGAATTTCGGTATCCCCCGGTAGTTTTCTTGGTATCCTTGTGTTGAGGCTAGCAGCTATCTATCCCAGGTGGGACTCAATGTTCCTGACCACAACATCATTCCTGGTAACATATTCTTTGACATAATTTTTCGGTGTATTGATGCGTTTATCATCTTTGTGGCTCATATGCTCCGCTGCTACTGCCGTGATGAAATTGCTGCTGTTGATAAGAAAGGAGAGCCAAAGCCAAAGCCAAGTCGAACAATTATCGCATTGCCCAGGCAAAACAAAAATGACATAAAAATCCGTGAGCAATACATAAATATCCATGAGCAATATAGAAATACGAAAGTTATTGGAATATGTTTCTTCTAGTAACAATACTCCATTAATTGACAACCAATCACATGTATCACCGTTTTTCTCAATTTTCTTCACTTATATAGAACAAATCATGAAAATCAAAAAAATTAAATTTCATTTTCAACAAGATACTTTCCTATAAGAAGGATGAAAACGACGAAAAAAATAAAATTCAAACGGTATATTAAACAAAATTTAAAATGACATTTTCAAAATATAAAATTTTCGTATACTGATATCCACAAAATCAGATGTGTTTTAGTATCTTCATCCTTTTTTTTATGAACCCTAAAATTTGAGAATAGAAATTCTTCTTCAATATTCAATAAAAACACATATAATATATCAATTGAAGGATCTTGCCATGTAGAACAGAAGCCCAAAATTTCTCTATTCAATCAAAAACCAAAAGAAAAAATTTCTCAAATAAATGCATAAAGTTTCGACCTTTATAAAAAAATCAATTTTTTTGATTCCATTGAACAACATGGATTATATAATCATATACACACTAGCTTTGATACCAAATGATAGAAATATTTTAACCCTGAATCATGAATATAATTATAAAATACCAAATAATATGAAATCAAAGTTAGGATTTGTATTTCACCGAAAAAAATAGTTAGGATTTGTGTACCTTATTGGATCATCACAACGTTGGAGAAGAACAATACGATATGAGGGAACAAGATGCTAGAGTCTTACTCTCTATTACCTATTTCGATAAAGGCAGCCTCAACAATGGGAGCACAATGGCTTGTGGAGTTTAACTCCAATATAAATAGGCTAGAGAGACCTAGCAAATAACCAAAGAAGAGTATGTGTCCACTTGATCCACCCATAATGAAAAACCAGGGTCACACTAAAGCCAATTAGGCCCAATAACAACATAAGTCAAAACTCAATTCAATGTGATCACAATGGACTAGTTACAATAATAATATTAGAATATCCATTAACCCGATTAATTTTAAAATACAAAACTAATTAATTAATGTTGCCCACATATAAATAAAAATTCTAAAACTCCATGGATAAAAAAACATGGGTAATACAATTATCATGTAACAGGAAAACAATCTCACTTTCATGCTGACACATTTATAGGTGGGTCTGAAAGAAAATTTTTCTCTCACATCATTTTCTCTTCTCTCTCCTGATTTTTTCTCTCAGCACGAAACATCATTGTTTTCCTATTATATGACCAAAAAAGCATTGTTGCTCTGTTTTAATAGCAATACATTTTTAACGCTATTAAAAATCAAATTTAAACAATATACTCAAGAAAAATTAATCATGTTATGTGCCTGTACAAAAAAAGAACAAGAAAGAGAAAACTAAAAGAAATAAAGAAAAAAAATCCTTCATTGAAGCCAAATGCCAATCCTAGTACAACAGTCATGAAACTAGTATTGGGCTCCAAAATAAACCATTAAAGGTTCATAATACCCTTAAATGTAAACACTAAAATTGGCAAGTATGACATTTATTCTCTCTTATATATCTTGTCATTATGCATACACAGTCTCTTTGGCTATGTCATTGTTCTATGTACAATAATCTGCTACTTCAAAAGTACCTCTCTCATGGATATCTCAATAGTCACTAATCGAACAACTCTATCTATCGGCAGAACAAATCCTATTTAGTTTTCTCATAAGGATATTTATGTTATTTAAATTTAATTTGATTTTAAACATTCCAAGATTTATCATTCTTTAGAATTGGAATGGCCTGGTCCGATCAAATTAGCTCATTCATTTTTTAAATAATTTTAACATTTCATGTATCAAATGATATGCAAAAGATTTTGGAGTTGTTTCATTTTAAAGCAAAACATTATATATTAAATTTAAAATGTCGTATTATTTGATAATTGATACATATCATGATTTTAAACTATAAAAACAACATTGAAACCTATTGTAAACGAACTTAAATTTAATTCATACATTATATATAGGATTTATCAGATATATTGTCACTTGATACAAGGTTTGTAAAAAATTTTACACTATGTATTTCCGAAACACTTGGATAAAAAAAACATGACATCATCTAATCAATTATCATTTAAAAATTTAACAAAATAGAATAAAAAAATTAATAATTAAATTATTGCTTCTGACGGTAAAGAATTTAATAATTAAATTACCTTAAAAATTTATTTCTTTTAATTTAAATTTCGCGTTTATAACATCATGTCCCTTTAATTGTACTGGAGCTCGTAGTAAAATATTTTCATTAACAGATGACAAGCTTTGCAAGCAGGTTCAAGAGTGGTTTTATTAAAACAAAGGAAAATCGTCTGTCTTCTAAAAATCATATAAATTCAAAATCTTGCCCAATTGAAATAAAAAATTTATGGGAGAAAATAGACATATGTAGCTTTAAAATGGTATAAGATTTACCCCCAATTGGAGGTCTCTATCCCTGGGAAAAAACTTTTCAAGTTACAGGACAGTATACGATTTTATGAAAGGTGTCACTTTGAACTTGAAGAGGCATGTGACGCACATGCATGAGGGAGGAGTAGAGCTTGATCTCCAATTGGTAGACATGGACATGTGTGGAAGAGTTGGAAAAATTTGTACACTTGGGTGACATGCAATTGGGTGAGTTGGAGGAAGTATTCTTAGACAGAAACCTAGGATTAATGCAAGGAATGAGGTAATGGAAAATCTTCCAATATTTCCTCATTAAATTTCGGTATTCCTTGATTACGTAACCCTCTAATTGTGTTAAATTTTTAATCATAGGCTAAAATTAATATAATCTTAATATTATTGCATGCTGAAGACTTTGTTTTATTTTATTTTTTTTGCTTTCCTCTCGTTGAAATTGAGACCTTCAACTTTTCTTTAAATTTCTCTTTATACTTCGAATTATGCTTCCTAACTTTTGTAATATATTTTCAAACTCCAACTTTGTAATTGTTGTTTAGATTCCAATTGTAATTAAAATCCATATATTTGGATTAATTTAAATTTTGTTAAATTATTTTTTCAATTAACCTCTATCAGCATAATTTACCTCAATTAATAAAATGCTTAAATAAGAGATACATATTAAAAATATTCAATATTGAAATAAATCCAACAAAAATCGAATAAAAACAAGAACTAATAATTATATTTTTGCTTATGACAGTAAAGAATTTAATAATTAATTTATCTTAAAATTTATTTCTTTTATTTTACCAAGGTTTATCGAATAAATACCAAGGTTTCTGTAAATCAATTTGGATTTATGCCAGGAAGATGTACCATGGAAGCCATTTTCTTGATGCGACAATTTATGGAAAGATATCGAGAAAAGAAGAAGGACTTGCATATGGTGTTCATAGACCTTGAGAAAGCATACGATAGGGTTCCAAGGAAAGTTTTATGGTGGATTCTGGAGAAGAAAAAGGTTCCATCAAAGTATGTAAAGGCAATCCAGGATATGTATGATGGGGCTACTACATGTGTAAAAGCTTGTAACGGAAAATCAAGTTATTTTCCTATCACGGTTGGTGTACACCAAGGGTCGGCTCTAAGTCCTTATCTCTTTGCCTTAGTTATGGATGAACTAACAAAAGATATTCAAGAGGAAGTGCCATGGTGTATGCTTTTTGCAGACGATATTGTGCTTATTGATGAGAGCAAGGAGGGTGTTAATAGAAAACTTGAATTGTGGAGAAGCACATTGGAATCCAAAGGGTTCACATTAAGTCGAAGCAAGACTGAGTATCTGAAGTGTGAGTTTTCTCTGGTACGAGATGGGGACCAAGAACCCGTGCATTTAAGTGGTCAAGAGGTACCCAAAAAAGATGCTTTTAAATACTTGGGCTCCATTTTACAAAAATGTGGAGAGATTGATGAGGATGTAAATCACAGAATCAGAGCAGGGTGGATGAAATGGCGCAGTGCATCTGGGTATTTGTGTGACCGCAAAATCCCCCTTAAGTTGAAAGGAAAATTCTATAAAACGGCAGTAAGACCGGCAATGCTATATGGAGCGGAATGCTGGCCAGCACATAGGCAACATGAGCATAAGATGGGAGTAGCAGAGATGAGGATGTTAAGGTGGATGTGTGGTTACACAAGGATGAATAAGATAAGAAATGAAGATATTCGACGAAAGGTCAGAGTAGTACCGGTAGCCGAGAAGATGAGAGAACATAGATTGAGGTGATTTGGGCACGTGATGAGAAGGCTCCTGGATGCTCATGTAAGAACATAAGTTTGCTACCAAGAGCTCAACACAAAAAGAGGCAGAGGTCGGCCGAAACTTACTTGAGGGAAGGTAGTAAAACAAGATTTAATGGAGTGAGATATAGATTGGCGGACGGTATGTCTTAGTACGGAATGGAGAAAAGCTATTAGTATGGTGGAGGGTTAAACCCGTTGTTATTCCTATGTTCCAGATGGTCCCTTTTTAGTCCTTTTCCCCTTCATTTCCCCCACTTCTTCTTGTCCCTTTCTTTTTCACTTATATATATATATATATATATATATATATTATTTTATTTTATTTTTTTTTCAACCGTTTTACATCTTTCATGTGGGTTCATCTACCACCGACCCCAATTGATTTGGGATAAAGGTGATGTTGATGTTGATTTTAAAATTCGGTTCCCATAAAAAATTATCTTAATAAAATGGTAAAGAAATATATAATTGGAAACCCCATCCTCTATTGGGTATTCGTCTTAAAGTATTAATTAATTCCTATCTTGCATATTCACATTTGTCTTGTATTTTATTTATTTATTTATTTTACATTTTTCAAAATATTGAAAAAAGAAATATATATTTTAACACGTGAGAGCAATGTTATAAAACCCGGACCGGTCAATGACTCGGTTGGTGTACTGGGTTGATGGGTCACTGGTTGAACCAGTGGGTCACTGGTTGAACCAGTGGGTCACTGGTTGAACCGCTTAAACCAGTTATATATAAAAAATAAATATTAAAAATATTAATTTAATAATCTGATTAATATACAGCCAAATAATTATTTTTCTTTGTTGAGGAACATATAATAACAATTTTCCATTACCTCTTTTCCCAATTTTGAAATAATATGACTTTTTATATTAACAATATACGCAAAAGATGTTGTTTCCCCAAATAATTAAAAACAAAGTAAACCCCCGCCTGCAACCATAACATTGTCTTAAAAAGATTGAAAAATAAGATGTTACATTGACCGAACACTCATGCGTCCACGGGCAGAGAATTGATTTGAGCTAGGTGGTATCGGTGGCATCCCTGAAGAAAGTTCAGGAATTGAATTTCTTATATTAGAGCCCTCATTAGGAGGTGAAATTTCGGTCTTCAATGCTGATTTCAAGTTGTGCTCGTTTGAACCATTCTGGAAAGCAGCAGTTGTTGGAGGTGGTGGCAGTGCAGCTTCTTCAGCTGGAAGTTCAGCAACTTCCTCTACCCATCTCTTCAGCTTTTCATCATAATAAAACTTGTTTTTCTCACCCAATTTAGCCTACATATAGAGGAGAATAAGAAACATTTGAATAGGCACACTCAGAAATAAAAAATAAATAAAACATTACATAAAACAACTAATGTTACCTGACGATCAGTACGAGGTCTCAAGACTAGCTGTCAAAAAGTAGATACACAAAATTTGGGATAATAGTTTCTTCCATTCATTTGTTCGTTCATTTCTCTTTCATTCGTTCATACTTTCCCTCTTCAATTGAGGTCTTTATATACAAATACCCTAGTAACGTTTATTCTAACTTTCAATTTACAACGTATAACGGAAATATTAAATTACAATTTTAATACAGAAACGTATAACGGAAAGATTAATTGAGAACAGATTTGAATTCAAACATCAAATTCAAATTTCAATTCAACACTCCCCCTCAAGTAGTGCATGGATGTCAATCATGCCTAACTTGCTAATTGCTTCTTCAAACACTCTTCCAGACATCGCTTTGGTCAGTACATCTGTCAACTGATCTTCAAGTTGGAATGAACATCAGCCAAGGAAGGAAGGGCTGGGATGGACATCAGCCACAAAATATAAATGGTGCCAGGATGGACATCGGCAAAATCAAATGTTTCGAAATGAACATCAGCAACATGAACCATGCTCCCCCTAAATAGGAAGCCAAAATAAAGCCAAACAATGGCAAAAATAAATCAAATACAAGCCAAATCAGACTTGAATAACACCACAAACATATGTGGGAATAAAATAAAATTGGCCAAATACAAACCATAAAAGAAAATCAAAATAAAAATAACAAATCACTGAAGAAGATGAAAATACGGCCGGAAGAAACAAGATTTGGAAGTGGTTCGGTTCGGTTCGAAACTGGTTCGGTTCGGAAGTGGTTCGGTTCGGAACTTGTTCGGTTCAAAACTGTTTCGGTTCGGAAGTGGTTCAGTTCAAAACTAGTGGTTCGGTTCGGAAGTGGTTCGGTTCGATTGGAAACGGTACGGTTCGGTTCGAAAATGGTTCGGTTCAAAAATGGTTCGATTCGATTCAAAATGGTTCGATTCGGGAGTGGTTAGTTTGTTGTTCGGAGTGGCCTTTCTCACCACAATGAGAGCAGGTGAAGGCTTGTCGTTACGGTTGCGGCCAGAAGATGGAGAAGGTCCTGAGCGAGATGGATGTGTGAGAAGGGTAGCACCATCACTGGGCTTAGGATTCCCCAGAGTATGGTGTTGTTAGGCTTCTCTTCGAACATAGGCATAAGAACTTTCAAGATCCAATTTGGGATCTTGGCGTAGAATAATGTTTTAGGGAACATGAAGGGGGTTGGAGTTTTCAAAAGCAGAGTTGGCCATTGAATAAGAAAAGGAACAATACGAATACAGTTAAAAAAATGGTGTATAAAAAAATTATGGCGATTCGGGGCTTCATAGATCTGGAAGAATAAAAGACTCAGAAAAGTCGATGAAGAGAAAACTAAAAAAAAAATGATGGCAGCGGAAGGTCCATTCATGGAGGATAAAAATGCTCTGATACCATGTCAAAAAGTAGATACACAAAAACTGGGATAATAGTTTCTTCCATTCATTTGTTCGTTCATTTCTCTTTCATTTCTTTCATTCGTTCATACTTTCCCTCTTCAATTGAGGTCTTTATATACAAATACCCTAGTAACGTTTATTCTAACTTTCAATTTACAACGTATAACGGAAATATTAAATTACAATTTTAATACAGAAACGTATAACGGAAAGATTAATTGAGAACAGATTTGAATTCAAACATCAAATTCAAATTTCAATTCAACACTAACCCCATAGTCTTTTGAAAGAGTTATGAGCCAAAACCAAAACGAGTTGAGCGAGATGCAGCCCCTGAGACTTGTGCTTTTCCTTGTGCATCAGGGGAGGTTGTTTCCTGCAATAAATCAACCAGATTTTTTTCATCAAGTTTAAATATATTATACTCTAACTCAACCAAAAACATGCAGAGGAAGGTGAAAATCTTAGCAAGACACCGTGTCTTGGGCTTCTACAAATATATGGTTCTGAAACACTTCTATTAGGCTTTCCATGTGTAGTTCGCGATGCCATGAGATTTAAAGGTTCCACATCGACCAAATTAGGGACAAGTATAACGTTTATAACCTGTTGGACATGCTTTAAGCGCAAAGTGATTACCACAGCCACGTGGCCTTGGGCGCAAGAAAACCATTTTATTCTTCAGGTCGAGTCACTGGTTATTTATCGGTTTTGATAAAATCGGTTGGGTCAACCCAGTCCGTACCGGTTCAATTGCATTACTCGACCCGGTTGCATGTCTGGTTTAGCGGTTTCCAGGTTGAACCGGCCGGTCCGATCATTGCGTGAGAATTATCGGACTCCGATGTTTTTTTAACAGAAATGCTTAATTATTTAAATTGAATAGTTCAAGTAGGTTAATTGTATTGATTGAAAGCATGTGATGGTTTATTGAAAATGGAGTTAAGTACAAGTGGTTAATATATTATTTTCCCTTTAATTTATATCGTGCTAATAAGCCAAATCAAACTTAAAATATTTTCTATAAATTTAATTTATTTTAGCTAAAACCTAATTTGAACCGACTTATTTACACCTTACCTCTGAGTCTTTGATGAAGGTTAAGTATTTAGGCTACTGCTCCTAAACATCTTTGTCTTTGCATTATTAAAATTCCTAATGTAATTTTTAAAAGTTTATAAAAAATGATAATTCATAAGAAAAAAGACTAATTGCTCGCCTATATTTTGTACAAGTTTTTTTCACTCCTTGCTTCTAATCTAATCACGCGCTGAGCCCTGAAGTGAGCATGAATTTATGTCATATTTATAATATATATTTTTGTTTGGTTGACCATATTTATAATATTTTGATCATTTTGCCCTTTATTAATTTATTAATAACCATTTTACCCCTTCTCCAAAACTATCTACCAATCCGCACCTATTTAATCGATTAACTTGAAGATTTAATCGATTAAATGATCAAAACGGATAAAAATGGTTGCTCAAAGATTTAATCGATTAAATATCTTTCTTAATCGATTAAATCTCCTTCTTAATTGATTTAATCGATTAAAACTTATATTTAATTGATTAAATATCCCAAATGAGCGTGAAAACATTGATTGAATGAGACAAACACGGTATTGGAGGTTATTTGAATTTAATGTAATAGAAATTAATTATGATTTGTATTTAATAGGAGCTGATTGCGTCCTATTAAATACAAAACGAACTCAGGTCCTATTAAATACAAATCGCAATCAACTCTTATTACATTAAATTCAAAATTTAAAATTCAAATAACCTCCAATACACGAAAAACGCAATTAGCTCCTATTAAAACGCAATCAGTTTTTCGTGAATTGTAGGTTATTTGAATTTTAAATTTAGTGTAATAGGAGTTGATTGCAATTTTTATTTAATAGAAATTGAGTGCATTTTGTATTTAATAGGAGCTGATTGCGTCCTTTTAAATAAAGGACTCAATCAGCTCCTATAAAATACAAATCACAATTAATTCCTATTAAATACAAATCACAATTATTTATTTATTTTACATTTTTAAAAATAATGAAATAAGAAATGTATATTTTAACATATTTTATTTATGCTTTTATTGAATAATATAAAAAAATTAATGTACAAATAATAAATTTTAATTATTAAAAAGAGAGAGCAATGTTGTTTTATATCTGTAACTGATCACGCAAAAGCCACAGAAAAAAGCCAAAATAGAATCTAAAAAATATGTGATCCCAATACAATACATTTGACATCCTCACATAACAAAAAGTAATAAAGGAAAAGAAACAAATACGTTTCTTTTCAAATATTAGCGCACCACATTGTCAGTGATGTATCAGTATCACACTATCACCTCACCTCCTATATAGGTGGACAAACAATAGTGAGTGACATGTCTTTGTCACTGTGCTTTGAATTTGATGGTCAGATTTTATTTAATAAAAGAAATAATTTGCCATCGACTCTACAAGACCAGATTTGAAGTTGGTCTCCTTCTTGCAAACGGTTCTGAGAGACGACGCTTTTCCATTCTTTGACGAGAGAGTATATGCTTGTACTTGTCATCTTCCACATCTTCAGTATCAAAGTATGTTCCCTTAAAGATGGATCCAACACCTTCACTTCAACACCCCGAAGCCTTCCTTTACAGCTTTCCCTCTTATGCAAGGTTGCCTTCTCAGCCTCAGTCAAGAAATCGCAACTAATTTCTTTGATCGGCATTGATAAACGGTTGTGACTGGCGCTCATATCTGTCTTGGAGAGATTCTTGCTCATCAAAAATTGCATGTCGCTCCCGTTTAGCTCTCTGATATGGTTCTTGAATGCATCAGGTAGAACCGGTGTTGGTGTTGGTGTTGGTGTTGGTGGTAATTGCGGTGGTAAAGGTGGTAACAGCGAAGAGGGAGGTGATGGTGATGGTAATGGTGTTGATGTTGGTGTTGGTGTTGGTGTTGGCGGGGATGCTGTTGGCGGGAATGGTACTGTTGGCGGGAATGGTACTGTTGCCGGTGATGGGGGTGATGAAGACGACGATGCATTCTTTGTCGTCTTTCTTGATTTTTTATTCAGCCACGAGGGAGTGGGGCGCCATTCCTCATCGTCAAGCACTTCACGCCTTCTTTTCTTCTCTTTCTCTTTCTCTTTCTCTGTCTCTGGCGGCTTTGTCTTTGACGCCTCTCCTTGTTGCAGTTGCCCTTCTTGGGGAATCTTGATCAGACCTAATTCTTCATCTTGTTGGGGTTGCAGTTCTTGGAAACAACTCTTAATCAGAGTCAATTCTTCATGGTTATAATATTGTGGTGCAAGGTGGGATAAAATTGTATCCCAAAAGTGAGGCCTAAAAGGTTTGGAAGACATCTTTTGACGCGTCTCCCAATCTGTAATCTTCCCCATCAAATCCCATAGAGTTTTGTTGTTCCTCTGACTCATTGTGGCAAAGCAAAGTTGAAGAATGGTAGCGTTCAAGGTTTCTGTTTCAGGGGTGGGTTTGGAACAGAGAAGACAAAGGTCGTTGGTTTAAGGTTTATGCAACGGTCAAGAGTGAGTGAGTGATGGGGTTGCTGTTCAATTTATAGTGTGGTGTGATCAGCTATTGGTTTATTTCTTTTAAATTTTCGTATCTTTAAAGATTTAATATCGGTAAAGGTAATTAACTTTCAGCTATTTAAAGATTTAATATCGGTAAAGATAATCAAATAGGACAGGATATCAATATTGGATACCCAATATATCCTCACGCTACACAATATATTCCCACGCTACCCAATATATTTATATTTATTGCATTATTTTATTTATTTTCTTTTTCTTTTATCATTCTATATAATCTTATCATATTGCTAATCAGGTGCTCATTAAACACAGGAGATGATATGGGCCCATATCATATCCTACCATTATCCTATCATGTCCACCAAACGAGCCCTTAAAGATTTAAATTTAATATAGTTAAAGATAAGGGGCAGGATCCTTTGACACATGTGTCAAATTTTGAAATTTGACACCTAATCCTAACCGTTTTCCCGCCAATCAACGGTTATCATTTATTGGGATTAAATAATCATTAATTGTCAATAAATAATAACCGTTGATTGGCAGAAATCAACGGTTAAGATTTAGTGTCAAATTTTAAAATTTGACACAGGTGTCAATGAATCATATCCCTAAAGATGGGGTAATTAACTTTCAAATAAATAGCTATCTACATAAGTCATTAACTAACACCGTTATTTTCATATCTTTTCTGATTTGATATTAGTAAAGACAATTTCCTTTAATAATTTTTAAAAAACATAGATTTCCAAATATATAACTAACTAACTAACGGTTTAT
>JAVKPL010015548.1:0-12545 GCA_032173675.1 Gastrolobium villosum | reverse complement strand
CGAAGCATGAAAAATGGAGTAGGAGAACTCAAATGATAAAAATAATGCCAGAAATGGATTCAGGACGAAAAATTGAGTAAATAGGCAAGTTTTGAGAATTTTGATGAATAATGATTTTCCCGGTGTAAAAATACTGCAGTATAAGTGTATCGTTAAGAGTGAAATTTTTATGAGTACCTTAGGAAACAAAAATATGTCATGAACCAGAAAAATATGTAGATTATGAATTTGTGATCAGAATTAGGTGATGGATTAAAGTTAAATCGCGTGTGGGACCCACCTGTGGCATAAGTGAGTCAAACTCACCTTTTTTTCCTCACTTTCTCTCTCATTCTCCTCTCTTCTTCACGCGGTTCAGCCCTCCCTCCATGGCCAAGAACTCAAAACTCCCTTTTCTTGTAACTTGCTCATTTCTCCACCAAATCAAGTGATCTTTGGCTTGAAACTTGATGCAAATCACCTTCTAAAGCCATTGGTAGTAGTATTAAGCCATGAAACCCACCACATTTTGAGAAAAAAACTCCCCAAACCCGCGGCCAAGTGTTGTAGATTTGTGTTCATGGAGTTGTTTGGAGCTCCAATGGTTGGATATGTTGTGGTGGAGCCTTATGCCATGAATTTGGGTAAGCTTCTTCACCATTTGAATGACTTAATTTGTGGATTTGATTTATGAACCCTAAGTGGGATTTTGTTGATTGGTGTGATTAGAGAGCTCAATTGGGAAAAGTTTGTACATGAATGTGTCTTAGAATAATGTGTATTAGCTATAAATGCAATAAAAATTATTGAGGAAAAATGTGGATTTTATAACTTAGAAAATTTGAAGGTCATGAAATGGTGAAGTTGAATTGTGTGAGGATTGTGTGGAGAGTTGTTGTATGATGTGGTAATATGATTATATGATGAGTATGAGTGTTGAATGGGATTGAATACCCCTAGATTGATGGGCATGAGCAATTCGACCTATTGAGGTTATGGTTGGTTTGATGATATAAAAATGGTATAATTGGGGTTGTATGTTTGTAAGTGGTGTTTAAATGGATAATAGGTTGGTATGATGTTGGGGAATTGGAAGAATGTTGAATGGATTGAGTATGTGGTAAATTGTCCTATGATGATGTATAAGGAACCATAAGTGTAAATAACCCTTTGGCCTAAGTGAATGAGTTTGAGTATGAGTAGTTTGAAATTGAATTATTGTCTTGGAATTGATTGATGATCATGATTGTTGATCATTCAGGTCGCCTCTCACGGACGCTATGGAAGCGGATTAAGCTTGGAGCTTACGTATGGAGCATTGGCGTGGGAGTTGAGGTAAACCTTTGGAACTTGGGTTTAGTCCCTTGTGTGCTCCACCACACCTAGTGGAAGGTTATGGTTGGATTTTGTGTCATTGGACATTGTGTGATTATGTATTTTCATGCATTATTGCTTGATTATGTGACATGCTTGGAGCATGTTGTGTGTGAATTGTTTGATCTCTGGCCATTAGATTTGTGTTGGTTTGGACTTCCACTGGATAATTCCGCTGGGGATTCCAGTCGGGTTTTTCCGTGGGACCGACTCTAGGAGCGGTACCAGGATGATCCAAACGTGGGACTTCCACTGGATAAGGCTCATGAGGAGTTCCAGTTGGGTTTTGCCATGAGGTCGTCTCAACTATGGGAGAGGCACCAGGAAGATTTCGGGAGTTATATGATGGGGTCCTTGAACGTAATCCAGCTGTGGATGTTCTTGGATTGTGCCCAGTTGTTGTGATATTGTATGTCATGCATTTCATACTTTGTTATATGTTGCGCATTGAGTGAGCCATGGGGTGGAGTGATCCTCTAGTACCCTTGGTTTACTGAGATATATTTGTATATCTCACCCCGTGTTTGGGGACATCATTTCAGGTTAGGTTGAGCCTGGAGGATATATGCTTATATATGTGTTGGAGGATTCCATTGGATACACATAGCACGGTGTTTAGTATTTTAGGACTTAGGTCATGAACTTGTTGCATGTTGATATTGACATGCTCTTGTATGTTCATGACTTTATGTTAAGCCCTTTAAAATTGATGTATATTTATGCCTTTAGTTTCTATTGGTATTTTGGTGAAATGGGACTTGTCCATGGCCACACACATTGTATTTTGAGGCATTGAACACTTATGATGTAAAATGAGCCATATGATATGTAAATGGCAACACAATTGGTGAATGATAAAATGGTACATTGGTATTAGAATATGTATGAGGGAAGGACCTAGAGCCTATATTAGAACTTGGATAGTGTGTATGTTAAGTATCAAGGTGTTAGGAGTAAGTTACCTCACTTATTTTGGGACCTAAAAGTGTGTTTTTACTGCATAGTAATCGATTACCTTTCAAATCGATTACCATGAAACATGGGACGCAAAATGAGCCATTGTGAACAAAGTAATCGATTACCTGAGCATTGGTAATCGATTACCCAGTTCAGTAATCGGTTACCAATGCTTGGTAATTAGTTACCTAAGAACAAGGGAGCTGAAATGAAGCTTCTGCCTTATAACACCTCATATATTTAAATGTGAAATTTAATATTATAATGTGAAAGGAAAATTGGTGGATTAGTGAAAATCCAAGGACTATGGCCAAAATGGGCAAAAAGGGCAAAATGGTAAATTGCCAACCATGTGTTCTGAGGCTTAAATATTGAGTTAGAGATTTCATATGACAAAAGTAATACTGGAAATGGAATCAGGGCGAAAAATTGAGTGAATAGGCAAATTTGGGAAAAACTGATGAATAGTGATTTTTAAGTGTTAAATACTGTGGTGTGAGTGTACCGATAGGTGTGAAATTTTTATCAATATTTTGGAGAAATAAAAATATGTCATGGACTGGAAAAATGTGTAGATTAAGAATTTATGATCGGAATTTTTATCGGGGTTAAAGTTAGATCGCGTGTGGGACCCGTGTGACCGAAGTCACTTGGCCCCACCCCTTTTTCTTCTTTCTTTCCTCTCTTTTCTTCCTCACTTGCGCGCACCTCCCTGGAGAAGAACCCAAAAACACCATTTTCTTCACATTTCTCCCATTTCTTCATTTCCTCACCGAATCACTTGATTTTGGTATTGAAATCTATTGTAAACAACCTTCCAAAGCCATTGGTAACACTTAGAAGCCTTGAATCCATCTCTTGGCCGCGTTTTTGGGCAAAAACAGATCCGACCCATAGTGTTCATGGAGCTTTCTTGGAGGTTTTGATCTTCTTATGGTTAAGTGAAGCCTTGGTGGTGATCATACAACACATTGTGAGTATATTTGTGGTATTTTTATGATTGATTTCATAGATATAGGAATTTATGTTCTAAGCTTTGATTTTAGATGTGTGATGATAGAGAGCCCAAATGGAAAAATGCTATTAGATGAAAAGGCCTTAGAATCATGCTTGTGAGCTAGAAATGCTATGTTAATTTTTGGTGAAAAATATAGGTTTTTAACTTAGACGAATTTGAGGAAATTTCATGAAAAATGAGTTTTGGTGTAATTTGGATTTGATGATTGTTGTAGGGTGCCTCACACGGACGGAATTGTGAAAAGTTGATTTGGAGCATACGTTTGGAACGGATTGCTCGTATTGAGGTAAACTCTTGGAACTTGGGTTTAATCCCTAGTGTGCTCCACCACACCTAGTGGAAGGTTGTGGTTGGATTATATGGTTATGACATGGTGTGATTGTGTGCTTGTATGCATATTGCTTGTATTTTGTGAAAATTGTTTGGTCACTGGCCAGTTGACGTGTGTTGGTTTGGACATCCGCTGGGTTCATCCTACGGGAGAATGCCAGTTGGAGATGCCATGGTGTTGACTCTGGGAGCGACATCAGGATGATCCAAGCGGGGGACGTCCGCCGGATAGGGCTCATGAGGAGTTCCGGTTGGGTATTGCCATGGAGTCTTCTCAACCATGGGAGAGGCGCCAGGATTGTCTCGGGAGTTATATGATGGAGTCCTTGAACATGAATCCATGCGTGGATGTTCTTGGGTGTCTCCAGTTGGATGGTGATATTGTATTGCTTGCATATTACATGATGTCATATTTATACATTTTAGTGAGCCATGGAGTGGAGAGAGCCTCTAGCTCCATTGGTTTACTGAGATATATCCGTATATCTCACCTCGTGTTTGGGGGACCACATTTCAGGTCACTATGAGCCGGGAGGAGCTTCGGGCAAGAAGCCCGTATAGTGGACATTGGATTGGCATGCGGTGCATTGGGATTGCATGACATTTTGGAGGAGGACTATTGGATTGCACATGGCATGACATTAGTATTTTGAGACTTAGGTCATGAACATATTGCATGATGTTATTTCCATGCTTTTGTGTAGTGTTCATGATTATATACTAAGTCTTGTTTATTTCTCATTATTCATGGCATGGATAACTGTATATTTTGAGTGAGCATGGGACTTGTCCATTGCCACATTCATAGCCTTGAAGTCTTGGTATTCATGTTGTAAGAATGGTCCATAATTGTATGTAAATGGCCATTATATTGTGGACTTTGTAAATGATGTTTGATTTAAGGAAATTGCATGATGAAAGGGCCTAGAGCCTACATTAGGAGATGATTATGTGTTGTGTGGAGTACCAAGGGGTTAGGGATGGATTACACAACCCTTTTTGGGGCTTAAAATGCTGTAATCTGTCATTTTGCTGCATAGTAATCGATTACCCAAGCATGGTAATCGATTACCATGCAACAGGGGACGAAAAATTGGCTACTGTCTTCACTGGTAATCGATTACTGAGCTTTGGTAATCGATTACCATGTGAGGTAATCGATTACCCAAAGTTGGTAATCGATTACCAGAACAGAGGATGAAGAATTTTGGCTACTGCCTCATTTTTGACAGGTGGTAATCGATTACCACCCACTGGTAATCGATTACCACAGTGTAAATTTTGAAAATTCAGGTTTTTCTAGTTTAAAAGAAAGGGGCTTAACTTGATGGGTAGAACTCCAAATGGTACGTGGTTTGAAACCACGCGTAGACAACTTAAAGGACTATAACTTGGTAAGATGTGAGAGTAAGATGGTGAGTTTAAATGAATTGAATAAAAAGAAGGATGAATGTTGTTAGCAAAATGTATGCTTCCGCGTATTGCACTTACAATTATAGTATTGTTTTAATTGATTACGGAAAAAGTGTTGATGTAAGAAAAGGAACGTGTTAAAAGAAAAATTTGCCCGTAATTTAATTAACCCAATCACTGTGATTGTAACTGCGCTTAATATCATAATCAATGTTAACAATACCGGTGTACAACGAGTTGTTACATTTTATGGTATCAAAGCAGTTTCGTGAGGGAACTCTGATTGTTTGTGTATGTTGTATCTTGTGTGCCATAGCTATCTGTGAACTATTTATGATTAATGTATATGTGATTCCTCAGTGTGGGTCTGATAAACTCATTCCTTTGTGTTACATGTACAGATATCATGAGTAGGGCGCGAGGCCGCCGTGGGGCACGTGGTGCAGGTCCTTTGCCACCGGATCCGGTCACTGCAGTCCTGAATGCTCTGCAGGCGGAAACGGCTGCAAATAGAAATATGACTGAGAACCTGATGAAAACTAATCAGGATATGATGCAGGCCTTCATGGCTGAGATGAGGGCGGATAGAGCTCGTCCTAGGAGGGATAATTCACCTCCACACACGGCTACGGTGACTCCTACACCGACGCCATCTGTTACTCCTCAACAGGGGGAGAGTGGGGCTAGTCACCACACTGGTGAGGCTAGTCATCATACTACTACTGACCCTAGCTATGTTCCTGATCCGTCATCTGTTGCCCAATCCACTGGGGCTGCTGGGCAGGTGCTTGATAATGCTGACGATGAGCGTAGGCTCATATCTTTTAGGAAACATAAGCCACCCGCATTTCTGGGGTCAAGGGACCCAAAGGAGGTTACTGCTTGGTTAAGGGGAATGGATAAGATTTTCCAGGTGATGAGATGCCAAGATCCACAAAAATTATTGTATTCCGTTTATATGTTGGTGTGTGATGCCCAGGAGTGGTGGGACAATGTGTCTCGCCCATTTGTTATTCAGGGTGAGGTTATTTCGTGGACTATGTTTGAAGGACTGTTTCATGAAGAATATTTTCCCCGCGATGTTCGGGAGGCAAAGCAAGGTGAATTTGATAGTTTGGCACAGGGAGTTATGACTGTGGATGCCTATGTGGCAAAATTTAATGAGCTTGTGAAATTTGCAAATTATGGAGGTACTTTACCTACTCCAGAGTTCTTGTCAGCTAAATTCCAAAGAGGGCTGAGTGAGAAGATTGCTAAGAGAATGTCAAATACAGCGGTGAGAAACTTTGCTGATTTGGTGACCCAGTGCAAAAGGGTCGAGACTGTTTATGGAAGATATCCGAAATCTGATTCGGCTAAAGAGCAAGATGTTAAGAGGACACCTGGTCCTTCTGGTAATACTAATAGAGGAGGTTTCAATAATAATAATAGAGGTAGGGGGTTGCATGTGAGGCAGCCTCCTGGTCAGTTCAAGAGGGGTGGAAACACTGGTGGTGGTGGTGCTGCGAACATATATTTTACCCCACAATGTGGGAAGTGTGGGAAATACCACAAAGGTGTGTGTGGTGCTGATCCGTCGCCTTGTTATAAATGTGGTCGGAATGACCACTTTGCGAGAAATTGTCCATCTTCTTCGGGGCAGGCTGCGAATCTGCAGGCCTTGCCGCCAGCTACTACTACTGCTACTCCTACTGCTGTCGTTCCTACTGTGGGACGAGTTTATACTACAAATGCACAACGTACTGAAAAGGCTCCGAATTTGGTAAAAGGTATAATATTCCTCTCTAATGTTGATTTGTCTGTATTATTTGATTCGGGAGCAACACATTCATTTGTGGCGGACTATGTGGCTAAGGCGTTGGACTTAAAGGTAACACGGATGGTTCCTCCGATGCGTATTACTACCGCTACAGGAGAGGTTAGTGAATCGTCTTGGATTTGTGAAGATGTGAAGTTTACTTATTTAGGCAGGGGTTACACCATTGATTTAATTATCTTACCCCTGGCCTCTGTCAATTTGATTTTGGGGATGGATTGGTTGTCTCGGAACTGCGCAATGATTGATTGCTGCGGAAAGAGGTTGTTGTTGTCTCACGAGAGGCCGACTGTTTGTCCGTCCTTGTATTTGTCTGTTAGTCAAACTGTGAAAGCCTTGAGGGCTGGAGATTTGGGTTATGTCTTGTTGGGCGGATTGGTGGGTGATAAAAAGGAGGAGATTTCTACTATTCCAGTTGTTAATGAGTTTGAGGATGTATTTCCGGATGAGATACCGGAATTCCCGCCTGAGAGAGAGATTGAATTCTCGATTGATTTATTGCCTGGTGTGGGGCCGATCTCTTTGGCTCCATACCGGATGTCGCCACTTGAGTTGGCCGAGTTGAAGAAACACATTGAAGAATTATCGGCGAAGAATTTTATTAGGCCGAGTGTGTCTCCGTGGGGAGCACCGGTTATATTTGTAAAGAAAAAGGATGGTAGCATGAGATTGTGCACTGACTACCGACAATTGAATAAAGTGACTATTAAGAACCGGTACCCATTACCGCGTATTGATGACTTATTAGACCAGTTGAGGGATGCCTGCGTATTTTCGAAGATTGATCTCTGGTCCGGATATCACCAGATTCGGGTTAAACCGGAGGATGTACCTAAAACAGCTTTCCGATCCAGATATGGACATTTTGAATATCAAGTGATTCCTTTTGGGCTTACTAATGCCCCTGCGGTGTTCATGGACTATATGAACCGCATTTTTAAACCGTATTTGGACCAGTTTGTGATTGTATTCATTGATGACATTTTAATCTATTCTAAGAGTAAAGAGGAGCACGTCGACCATTTGAGGACTGTGTTGCAGGTGTTGAAAGATAAGAAACTATATGCTAAACCGTCTAAGTGTGAATTCTGGTTGTCTGAGGTGCAATTTTTGGGTCATGTTATTTCTGCAAGTGGTGTTGCAGTGGATCCAAGCAAGATTGAAGCGGTGAGTGACTGGGAACGACCTAAGACTGTGACTGAGATTAGAAGTTTTCTGGGGCTTGCTGGCTATTATCGCCGATTTATACAGGGGTTTTCTGCAATGGTTCTACCGTTGACCCGATTGACACGAAAGGATACTCCTTTTGTGTGGACCCAGGAATGTGAGGACTGTTTTCTGCTACTTAAAGAGAAGTTGACCACTGCTCCGGTGTTGACTCTACCTGATCCGGAGGGTGAGTTTATGTTATATTGTGATGCTTCTAAGAAAGGTTTAGGGAGCGTGCTGATGCAGGAAGGAAAAGTGATTGCTTATGCGTCTAGGCAGTTAAGGCCACATGAAGAAAATTATCCGACGCACGACTTGGAACTGGCTGCTATTGTGTTTGCCTTGAAAATCTGGAGGCACTTTCTGTATGGGATGAAATTTGCTGTGTTCAGCGACCATAAAAGCTTGAAATATTTGTTTGATCAGAAGGAGCTGAATATGAGGCAGCGTAGATGGGTTGAATTCTTGAAAGATTATGACTTTGAGCTGAAATACCACCCGGGAAAGGCTAATGTTGTGGCAGATGCATTGAGTAGGAAGTCTGTCAATTTATCTCATATGATGATGTGGGACAATGAAGTGATTGAGCAATTCCGTGATATGAAAATAACGGATTTCTTTGCAGGGAGAATGTGTGATATGGAGCTGACTCGGATTGAGAACGAGCTGCACGAGAAGATTAAAGAGACTCAAATTAGAAATGAAAGTATAAAGTATTTGAAAGGCCAGAGTGGCATATCTGTTAATGAACAGGGATTATTATTATATCAGGGCAGGATTGTTGTGCCCAAGGAACTTGCTGAGGAAGTTATGACTGAGGCCCATAAGGGTCAATATGCTATCCACCCAGGTGCCACAAAAATGTACCAAGATTTGAAAGTTAAGTTTTGGTGGCCTGGGATTAAAAGGGATGTTGCCGAGTACGTGTCTAAGTGCTTGGTGTGTCAGAAAGTAAAGATAGAGCATCAGAAACCTGCTGGATTACTTCAGCCGCTGAATATACCAGAATGGAAATGGGAGAGTATTTCAATGGATTTTGTTGTGGGATTGCCGCGAACTCAAGCGGGTTATGATTCAATTTGGGTTATTGTGGACCGACTTACGAAGTCTGCACATTTTCTACCAGTACGAGTGGACTACACCACAGAGAAGTTGGCTACACTGTACGTTAAGGAGATTGTTAGACTCCATGGGATACCGATTAGCATTGTGAGTGATCGGGACCCGAAGTTTACTTCACGATTTTGGGGAGCTTTGCAGCAGGCTTTTGGCACTCAGCTTCGACTGAGCACTGCTTATCACCCGCAGACTGATGGTCAGACTGAGAGGACCATACAGACACTTGAGGATATGCTGAGAGCTTGCACACTGGAACAGGGTAATGCCTGGGATAGGTACTTACCATTGGTGGAATTTTCTTATAATAACAGTTTTCATTCCAGTCTGGGTATGGCACCATATGAGGTTTTGTATGGCAGGAGGTGTCGTACGCCCACTTGTTGGACCGAGGTAGGCGATAAGGAAAGATTTGGTCCGGATTTTGTGCAGGAAACGACAGTGCAAATTGAAATGATCAGAGAAAAATTGAAACATGCACAGAATCGGCAGAAGAGCTATTATGACAATAAGCGTAGACCGCTGGAATTTGAAGAAGGTGACCACGTTTTTGTACGGTTATCTCCGGTCACAGGTGTTGGCCGTGCGTTGGGTGTGAGGAAGCTGAGTCCACGGTTCATTGGGCCATATCAAATTATGAAAAGAGTAGGAGTGGTGGCCTATCAGCTTGCCTTACCCCCGCAATTGTCTAATTTACATGATGTTTTTCATGTGTCGCAGTTGCGACGTTATGTTCCGGACGAATCACATGTGGTGATACCGGATAATATTGAAATTAGGGAGAACTTGAAGACTCCCATTGGTCCTATTGCAGTACTGGATCGCAGTGAAAAGCGATTGAGAAGTAAAGTGATTCCCATGCTGAAGATTCAGTGGGAAGGCCGCACACCTGAGGAGGCTACTTGGGAGCGGGAGGACGAGATTCTCCGGCTGTATCCTGAGTTAGCGAGCAGGTATGATTTAATTTTGCGGACAAAATTTCTAAAAGGTGGGGTGAATATAACACCTCATATATTTAAATGTGAAATTTAATATTATAATGTGAAAGGAAAATTGGTGGATTAGTGAAAATCCAAGGACTATGGCCAAAATGGGCAAAAAGGGCAAAATGGTAAATTGCCAACCGTGTGTTCTGAGGCTTAAATATTGAGTTAGAGATTTCATATGACAAAAGTAATACTGGAAATGGAATCAGGGCGAAAAATTGAGTGAATAGGCAAATTTGGGAAAAATTGATGAATAGTGATTTTAAGTGTTAAATACTGTGGTGTGAGTGTACCGATAGGTGTGAAATTTTTATCAATATTTTGGAGAAATAAAAATATGTCATGGACTGGAAAAATGTGTAGATTAAGAATTTATGATCGGAATTTTTATCGGGGTTAAAGTTAGATCGCGTGTGGGACCCGTGTGACTGAAGTCACTTGGCCCCACCCCTTTTTCTTCTTTCTTTCCTCTCTTTTCTTCCTCACTTGCGCGCACCTCCCTGGAGAAGAACCCAAAAACACCATTTTCTTCACATTTCTCCCATTTCTTCATTCCTTCGCCGAATCGCTTGATTCCGGTGTCGAAATCTATTGTAAACAACCTTCTAGATCCATTGGTAACACTTAGAAGCCTTGAATCCATCTCTTGGCCGCGTTTTTGGGCAAAAACAGATCTGACCCATAGTGTTCATGGAGCTTTCTTGGAGGTTTTGATCTTCTTATGGTTAAGTGAAGCCTTGGTGGTGATCATACAACATATTGTGAGTATATTTGTGGTATTTTTATGGTTGATTTCATAGATCTAGGAATTTATGTTCTAAGCTTTGATTTTAGATGTGTGATGATAGAGAGCCCAAATGGAAAAATGCTATTAGATGAAAAGGCCTTAGAATCATGCTTGTGAGCTAGAAATGCTATGTTAATTTTTGGTGAAAAATATAGGTTTTTAACTTAGACGAATTTGAGGAAATTTCATGAAAAATGAGTTTTGGTGTAATTTGGATTTGATGATTGTTGTAGGGTGCCTCACACGGACGGAATTGTGAAAAGTTGATTGGGAGCATACGTTTGGAACGGATTGCTCGTATTGAGGTAAACTCTTGGAACTTGGGTTTAATCCCTAGTGTGCTCCACCACACCTAGTGGAAGGTTGTGGTTGGATTATATGGTTATGACATGGTGTGATTGTGTGCTTGTATGCATATTGCTTGTATTTTGTGAAAATTGTTTGGTCACTGGCCAGTTGACGTGTGTTGGTTTGGACATCCGCTGGGTTCATCCTACGGGAGAATGCCAGTTGGAGATGCCATGGTGTTGACTCTGGGAGCGACATCAGGATGATCCAAGCGGGGGACGTCCGCCGGATAGGGCTCATGAGGAGTTCCGGTTGGGTATTGCCATGGAGTCTTCTCAACCATGGGAGAGGCGCCAGGATTGTCTCGGGAGTTATATGATGGAGTCCTTGAACATGAATCCATGCGTGGATGTTCTTGGGTGTCTCCAGTTGGATGGTGATATTGTATTGCTTGCATATTACATGATGTCATATTTATACATTTTAGTGAGCCATGGAGTGGAGAGAGCCTCTAGCTCCATTGGTTTACTGAGATATATCCGTATATCTCACCTCGTGTTTGGGGGACCACATTTCAGGTCACTATGAGCCGGGAGGAGCTTCGGGCAAGAAGCCCGTATAGTGGACATTGGATTGGCATGCGGTGCATTGGGATTGCATGACATTTTGGAGGAGGACTATTGGATTGCACATGGCATGACATTAGTATTTTGAGACTTAGGTCATGAACATATTGCATGATGTTATTTCCATGCTTTTGTGTAGTGTTCATGATTATATACTAAGTCTTGTTTATTTCTCATTATTCATGGCATGGATAACTGTATATTTTGAGTGAGCATGGGACTTGT
The DNA here is from genome assembly GCA_032173675.1 of Gastrolobium villosum. NCBI lineage: Eukaryota > Viridiplantae > Streptophyta > Magnoliopsida > Fabales > Fabaceae > Gastrolobium > Gastrolobium villosum. Next base: position 421 of record JAVKPL010015548.1, on the reverse strand, counting down.
CCATTGCCACATTCATAGCCTTGAAGTCTTGGTATTCATGTTGTAAGAATGGTCCATAATTGTATGTAAATGGCCATTATATTGTGGACTTTGTAAATGATGTTTGATTTAAGGAAATTGCATGATGAAAGGGCCTAGAGCCTACATTAGGAGATGATTATGTGTTGTGTGGAGTACCAAGGGGTTAGGGATGGATTACACAACCCTTTTTGGGGCTTAAAATGCTGTAATCTGTCATTTTGCTGCATAGTAATCGATTACCCAAGCATGGTAATCGATTACCATGCAACAGGGGACGAAAAATTGGCTACTGTCTTCACTGGTAATCGATTACTGAGCTTTGGTAATCGATTACCATGTGAGGTAATCGATTACCCAAAGTTGGTAATCGATTACCAGAACAGAGGATGAAGAATTTTGG
>JAVKPL010015547.1:0-12635 GCA_032173675.1 Gastrolobium villosum | reverse complement strand
CATATTGCTGTTTTCATTGAGTATTCTAATAAAATTTCGAATATGAATTTATGGGTTTTATTAAGTTTAGAAAATTGCTCTGGGGCTTTTGTAAAACAAGTTTTTAGTTATCTATTGACACAAAAAAAAATTGAAATTATTTCCTAGAAATCGTTCGTGAATGTATTATTACAAAATATAGAGTTTATATTATGAAAGTTTCAATCTTTCTTTAAATTGATTTTTTTTCATTGGTGTTAAACAAAAATTGGTCTGATGATTTTAGTTCCCATGTTGTTTTTCCACTTTTTATGTTGTTCTTTTATACAAAAATCATATCTTTTTGTGCCAACAAAAATCGTGACACATAGCTTAAAAAATCATTTTTTAAAATTTCAAAAACTCTTAAAAATCGTCTGTCTTGATATGAGTTACATTAGAATCTTGTTCGTTTCTTGTTTTTTGATTGTTTTGTGATAAAAATCGCTCAAAAATATGTTATTTTTGAGTTTTGACGAAACTCTCATAGCGAAATCCTATTTTGAGCGGGTCAACCCACCAAAAAAAGAAGACACTGCAATAGAGAAATCTCAAGAAATCCTAAAGGCTAAAATGCGATGGTGAGAGAAACATCCTATTTATATTTCTCATTAAAAAGTCTCGCGAAATCCACACCAATAAAAAATCCATTAAAATTGATTGATTTTTGAATACCACAAGATAGTTAATTGAATACTAACGGATTTGGACGGACTCTAAAATAATCTTTTAAAATCCTAATCGAATATCACATTACTTTTATTTCAATCCTTTAAATAACAAAGGATTTTTTATCCAAAAATAATTTATTAAAATCCTTTGAAATCTCAATTCAATACACCCCTTTAAGTTTTTCTCCTATGATAGAAAAAATCGTACCCATTTGTTTTCACAACCTAAGCAGCAATTACTGAAGTGCAGTAACATGTTACAGTGGGATAATACATCAAACTAAAGATAATATACAAATACCAAATTATGGTTCAGTTGGTGCATGAAAACTGAGCAATGAGAATGAGAGCATGGTAGTTCAGTTAGCGCATGAGAGCTGAGCAAATGAGGATAGAGCATGTGTTCAATCATCTCCAGTACCATTTTGGGAGGGATTGAAAGCCTTAATCCTGTACCTATTTATATATATATATATATACACACAAATAACATAGATCATTAGCAAATATAAATTTTAATCCACTATTATTTACTTTTGAGACTTTTAAAACTACAACAAATTTTTTGAATGAATGTGAGTTATTCGAATAAGAATACTTTTCTAAAATAAAGGTAAAGCAAACAACAAAGCGTACCAAGAGAGATCCTTGCACCATTAAAGTAACGAAGACCTTAATGAATGTGCAAAATCAAAATCTTGCAAAGCCCCCCACGATCGGACCCCTTGTTTTGTTTTTCCTTTTGGTAATTGACCCCCTTTTTTCTACTCGTATACTTTTCTTTTCCTACTACTTTTGTTCCTTTACAACTCTAAAGATAATGAGAAACCAGATACGGAAGAGACAAGAACCACACAACCTAAATCAACTTCATTTGTGTAGAGGAACTGGCGACAACGTCTCAATCAATTTTGGTTGCAACAAACAAGAGTGATATTTGCCTGCTTGCCCTTACCACAAGGGAACAGGGATTTACCTAGTTGGAGTTTTTCTTAGTCAATAAATACCAGTTTCCATGGATGAAAAACATATTTATTTTGATCAACCCATCTCATTAGACCTATCTCTATACGGGTTAGGATAAAAAAACTCATTTCTTGTACGGGTTAGGACTAAAAAGCTCGTAAGGCCAAAAAAATTATAATAATAAAAACTCGAACAGGTCAAAAACCTTATGACCTATATCAATATGTGAGCCATCCAAAATTATAATTTAAACAAAAAAATGATTTATTTTATCCAATTCAATAATTCAAAATTATTTTAATAAATAAAATCTTAACACTTTCTCAAAATATTCTATACAAAATATTAATTTTTCAAGATTTAATTTTCTTAATGAAATAATATTTACACACAAATATTCAAGTGAAACATAAGTCAAATTTTAATTATTTTTCCAAAAACCCTTGAACAATTGGTTCTTTATCAAAAACATTGAAATACCCACTTCTTATTAATTATATCCTAAAACAATGATATTTATTATAAAGTAATATTTACATTGAAAAAATTTACTATTTAATAAAAAATTTAATATAAGTAGAAAAAAAAATTAGTACATGTATAAGTGAGAATTTTAACGGTTTGATTTTTTCAATAAAATTAGTTAAACAAGACTTTCTATAACCCTTTCAACTTTTTTGTTGTAACAAATCAAATAATATTGAAATTTTAAATAATTTTTTATAATTTAATTTTTTTATTATATTTTTATACTTTTAGCATTTTTAAAAATATGAATGGATGTTCACAACTATAGAAGGTATTCAGTATTGCTATTATAAATTTTAAGAACTTAGTTATAATTTTATACTCAGTAAACATTTAATTGAAATTTTAGTTAAATTATTAAAAAAATAAAAATCCTATATTTCTTTGAATTTATATGAAACTGTTTAAAATTTAATTTAATTATAAAAATTTGCAAAACAACAATGTGATTCTTTGTAATTAATAATTTAATTACAAAACAACTGTTTCCTGGTTAGAACATATTTCTCAAGAGTCATTATAAATTATAGGCCATCATGGCTTCTGATGTTAAATCCAAATCCCTTGTTATTCCTAGGAATCAATACTACGCGCATATGCAAGTTCAAAATCTTTACATAAACTTGGCTGGTCATTTGGTTTGTTTTCTTATTCTGAGCAGGATGCATAGACAAAGAATCCATGGCATGTTTGGTACTCAAAATTATTATTTCTATTAGAATTGAGGCTTATCTGTGTTTCTCTTTGGAGTTAGTATATTGAGTCTATTGACCGAGGAGATCAATCACATTGCTGGTTATTGATATATATGAAATTCAAGAAATCTCTCCTGATTGTGGGTCATGTACAAAAAATTCTAATACAAACTCATCAAGTTATTTCCAGGTATCCAAATCGCCCAGCATTCACAAGAAAAAAGTTTATTTCTGAAGAAGAATTTCGTCATAAATTTTGTCACAAATGATAATTTTTTACACAAATAATCAAATTTAGTCACAAATAAACTTGCGACGCGAGAATTTGTGATGAAATTTACTTGTGGCGTAGGAATTTGTGACGAAATTTCATAGAATTTTGTCACTAATAAGATTTTTTCTTGTATTCAAGCAGTATGAAGCTAAAAGAATTAAACTACCAAATGGTGGTAGCTCAGTTGGGGCATGAGAGGTGAGTGAGTGGAGATGAAAGTATGCGTTTGATTCTCCCCAGTATCACATTTGGAAGAGATTTAAAGTCTTAATTCTGGACTCATTCCGAATCAGACTAGTCACGAAGTGACACTACGAGAAAAATGCTACTTCACCACATTTATTTTGCAACATTTAAAGAAAATGTGGCACAATTTTAAGAGGTTTCTAATTTTACTACATATTTAATAAAAATGTGGTAAAATGAGGCCCAGTACACGTATTCTTAACACAATTTCGGCCCAGTCCATCTAATTATCATTCACCCATTTCTCTTTCTCACATGCGCCATTTTTTCTCTCTCTCTAAATTGTGCTTAGTAACACCAAATTTTGCTAGCAAAAGATCTGTGTGCATTTCTCTCTCTCTGTCTCTCTTTATTTCTTATTCTTTTTTAAATTTAGTTTGTTTTGACGATTTTTGTTGGTTGAGATCTAGGGTTCTTGCTTGATTTGTTTGCAGCAAAGTTAATCTATGCCAGTTCGATAAGGAGGGGAACCAATACAAGCGAATCGGGCCCGTAAAGTTGTCGAAGCTGCGTGGTAAGGTGTTTTTTGTTCCTGCAATCAAACTCTTAGTTTCTTTCCGTTTAAAAAATTTATGATTTATCTCCATTTTCTTCGTTTGCACTTCGATGTAACTGTTTTCCTTATTCTGCATTTGACATCGTTGGCTTCGATTCGTGGCCTGTAACGCTCTTTCTGTTTAGATATTTCCGTTACCTGCTTAGTTTATCACAGTGCCTTGCAATTTCAAGAAATGTAGGTGAGCGAGCAAAGCATACTTAGTTAGTGATCTCAGTATTTCCTCTAATTGGTACCGCTTTGAGTAGCATAGCATGATTTGTGCCTCGTCATGCCTTTTATGGCTATGGCTTCGAGGTTGATCCTCGCTCTCTTTTTTCTCTAGGAAAAACCGAGTGCAATTATGCTTTTAGGCTTTAGCAGAGTAGAGGATGCAGTTTCTAATCTCCCCACCGGGTTAGGGTTTTGTAGGGTTCATCACACTACTCCCCCTTCACTCTAGCGATTGAACAAAGTATTGCAATTCCTCCATCGTTTTGTTTGGTAAGTCGTGTAAATTGTATCTTGCGATGCAGACGATTTTTTCTTCCTCAATTGGAGCTTTGTTTAGATTGTTTTATGATTTTTTATTTCTTTCTGAAATCTAAATACAAGTGAAGCATATAATTCAATTTTGAATTTTTACTAGTATTCATATGCCTTGTGTGAATGAGATTTAATGCAAAGGATTATATAAAATGGGCCAGAGTTTGAGAAAATGATTATTGCAAATAACACTGGTAATACCAAGTTCAATTTATTGAATCCCTCGGATCCATATCATGCATATTATTAGCACCAGCTGGCTGAATCTCGTGCCCAGAACCAATCTTCTGCACATGAGATTTTTGCACCTTGGCGCTTGTCTCTTGGGTTTTTGAACTTATTATTGTCTTCAAAACTGATGTTAATTTTGGAACACAGATTTTTGCACCTCGGCCCTTGTCTCTTGAGGATAAGGGGAATTGGGGAAGTAATGGAGTTCATTCTGTTTGAATTGATCAAGTCAATTTGTACATCACTAATTACTTGTTTTCTTTTGCGTTGCAGTTGATTCCCCACAAAGTTTACCAACTTATTTTTATTGGGAGATCTTTTTCTGTTAGGGGGGATCACATACACTATTTATATTATCAAGAGGGTTATGGTTGATTTTTCCTCTCCTAATATTTCAAAGGAATGCATGTTGTTCACTTGAGGGCTCAAAGTCCATGCATTTGTTTTACTGTTTGAGGTGGTAATTGCATACCTCTTTGAAAATTTTCCAAACCGAGAAGATGATAGTGATGCAGCCTTTAGAGATCTTCAGGTGAGAAAATATTTTAAAATGAACTTTATTCCGGTTATTCTTATTCTTATTTGCCATTCTTTAATAATGGGCATTGAATCCTCTTTGATTTCAGTTGAAAGGTACAAGTTTTGTGATGAACTAAAATTGCAGGAGCCATGTCAGGTTTGTGATCAAATCTGTTTAAAAAATGTTCGTTCAATTTTACACCTTAAAATCTAAGTTCAGTTTTTTTGTAATAATAAAGTGCTTGCTTTGGTGTTTGTTCCATAAGTAATGATTTTGGGAACCCCCGGATAATGTTGTGGTTGTGGTGGGGAATGGTTTAGTTGGTTTGTTGGCAGATGTGGGACACTTGGTGTTAGTCTCTTAATTGTTATTGTGGATGTTCTTTCTAGCCGTAAATGGGGTAGTTTAGGCAGGAGTGGTGGCATGTTATTTTATTTTTATTTTTTTTGGTTAATATAAGTTTAAGTGGGGTGGCATGTTAAATTTTTGTATATATCTATCTTTTCACATGCATTAAATAAGTGGGGTTCAATAATCATTAATGAAGAAAAAGATAAATACACAAATTTTATCATGTGAAATTTAATATGGAAGGATACATTTAGGCCATTTTTTTATCATGTAATCAACAATACTGACTCTCTTGTTTATTTTCTTATGTTGTCGCTTGTATTCATATAGAAATAGATCGTTAATCAATTTTCCTATTTTTGTGTAGGAATTCACAACCACTGTTTCAGTTTATAGTATCGAATCGACAAAATACAGGTTTACATTTGTATTTTTGTATTAAAATCACAGTATCTTTTTATTATTCTTGCCTTTTTTTATTTTTTTTATTTTTTGTAAATAATTCTTTGGATAATTAACCCCCAAGTTATGGACGATCATGGTAATCCGTGTCTTGAGGTTAATCCAAGTCTACTATTGGGTGATGCTACTTAATGAGATCCCTTCCAAATTTTATACATAAATCATAAAAGTTTAACATTTTACAATGACAGAATTATGTTTTATCAGAACCTTATTGGAGCATCTAAGAAGCCATTAAATGATTTCCAGTGGCGTAGCCACGTTACCCACAGATGGGGCCTAGGCCCCTACTGAATTTTTCAAAAAAAATATTATATATATAATTTTATAATTAATTATTATTTAATCAATTCTAAAATTAAAATTTGGTCCCCTCTATACTCTCTCTTCGCTAATAGCCTAATACTTTCTGAGTGAAGTTGGAAACCCTAAGAGTATCTTTGTATTTGTTTGCTGTTCTCTCAAAATTAGAGACCCCAATGATATTTGCTCTTAAATTGGTGCTTTTTTATTCTGAAATTTTTCTAGTTTTTCCTGTGATTGATTTTATTTTGTGAATATATGCTTGTTAGAGTGGAATGCTTTTGAGTGTTTTGGTCTTTCATGTTTCCTTAAATATTTGAATCGTCTTTGTGACTTTATACATTCTCTCTTGATAAATTATTAAATTATGCAACATCTCGATGGCTTTTTTTATAGCGACAAAGCCTATTGCATTTTATGTCGTTGCTCTTTAAAATAAAATGTTATTTTCCTTTTTTTTTCTCACAATAACTATTTGGGAAAAAAATGTTTATGTTTTTAAATGACATAACTTATATCCTTTCACTCTCACAAAGAGGTGAGACTCACATCTTTATTTTTTTTGTCAACTCTCTCTCTCCTCCTTTATCTATATTTTTCCCTCTCTTAAAATGACACAATTTTATATCTTTAAAATGACACATACTTTACCCTAACTATTTTATAACTAATTAGGAAATTGCAAGCAATTACTCAATACTTTACGATACAGCTTGCAGTTGTTTAAATTAATTCATGATAGCTATTGGTTTACGATACAACACCTTTATTTTAATATCAAGCAAAAGTAAAAAATGTGAATTCTAAAGATATATGCAACTTGATATTGGTTTATGATTCTCAAATACCAGTGTAGGGATCCATCGTATATGAAATAAATAAATAATAACTTTCATCTCAAAGACTATTACTTATTATGTTGTGGGAAAAATGTGATTCTTTTATTTGGAATGCTTGCTGGAAAGGTTAGTGTTTTTTATATGTTTACTTTGATATATAATAGTTGGCTATTATTTATTTGAATTTTCAATTTTATGTGATATTATTTAGTAAATAATTTAGATAAATATGCTAGAATTCATAGTAAATTTTTTTTCCTAATAGATTTGTGTAATTACGATAAATAAATATTTTAATAATTTGATTTGTCAAATTTTTTGGCCCCAGCTAAAATGGCATCTTGGCTCCGCCACTGATGATTTCGATTATAAATAAAAACAATCACTACAGCCATTAAATGATTTAGGTTATTATTGCAGATTCTTGAACTTGCAGATTTTTTGGATTCATAATAGCTCATTAATAGTATATCAACATATTATGGAATTGATTTGTGCAGGTGTGATGTGATAGATGGCATTTCAAAGGACTAGGATGGCATACAAGAACAAATCCTAAATGAATGATATGAAAAATTTGTACCACCGTAATTTTTTATGGAATTGAGAAGATACTTGTTTTGTATGGATGTCCCATAAGTAAATTTTTTATTAGTTTTAATTGGTCATTTTTTACCTATATGACATTGGTAGAAAGATTGAATAGCTTATATAAATTGAAAACATGATGGCTTGTACAAATTCTTCGGTGATAATAGAATATAATATTTGGTGCTTGGTTCACATTTCTAAATCGTGTTTGAGCTATTTTCAACATTATTTTCTTTATTATTGTAATATTTATAGAATTCATAATATTTTTAATTTTTTAAAAAAAGAATTTCATATATTAGCCATGGTCATGAATATTGCTAAAAAAAAATTTAGACACAATTAGCCACATTTTTCTACTGTGGCAAACAAAATAGTTTAACCACATTTGTAAAGTTGTTAAAATAACAATAAATGTGGCTAAAAGAAGGCTACCACACTCAGTCAAAATGTGACAAAGTGAATAAAATAATGTGGCTAAATTATTGCAACACCTCTTATAGCCACATTTAATCAAAATGTGGTAGAATATGTTAGCCACATTTTTTATCACTGTTTGCCACATTTTTAAATGTGGCTAATCAGAAATTTTTTTGTAGTGTGATGAATCGATTGAAATATTTAAAAAAAAAAAAATTAAACTAAAAAGAAACGTTTGGACCATGATCTGCATTCATCAGAATTGCTATGTACAAAAGAAATTGCGTAATTTATCTACTTTTATGATATCCTTAAATTTGATAATTTTCCTATTTTTGTATTTATTTTGAGCAACTTAATCTTACTATTTGATAATTTTATTCTATAATTAGTTTTAGAATAAATGATCAAAGAGTAATTTTCATGAAATAAAATGTGAAAAATCAAGACTTGCTTATCTTGCTAAGGATAAAAAGAAAATAAAAGCTAAAAGCACATGGACACAAAGCTTGAATCAATCAAATATTATTTTTTTTTTTTTGATTCGAAGTGGACCCGGCTTCGGTCAACGAGGACGAAAATGGACCAAAGTTGACTCGCACTTTCATGGTATTTCTTTAGTGGCCAAGTCTTCCATGGATCTGCACGTTAGGTACGTGGATGGTCTTTGTTGATTTTATATGAAAAAGCAACATTGATGAACAATTATAAAGTGGGTCTTAAAAGAATAAATGAAATTCGTATGGGTAATAAGAAAATTAAGAACCTGTTCTGTCCTGTGGACAGAGATGTTCAACCTTTGTTAGGTTGATTGATCGCTTTAGACCGTATAGCCTTGACTAGGGGTATCTATGGAGGAGATATCCCTATGCCTAGCTCGATCACTGCAAAGTATATGAATGTGGTGATAGTGTGTGTGGGTATCGAAAATCAAGTGTGTTGTTCTATCGAGGAGCCCTCCTATTTATAGGGGCTGCCTCTGATTTGAATTGGTGTAGCTGAGCTGTAATGACGCGGGATCATTGCTACTTTGTCGGCCGTTACTGGAGGTTACGTATCAAATATCACGTCTCCATAACTACGGTCCGTTTTAGGCATTTAATGGGGAATATTCGATGGGGTATTCCAGGTTGAGGAGATGGGCCTGTTGGTGTGGGCCTTCTTACCGGGTTGATGAAGTAAGCCAGTTCATGTGGGCATTAGTCTGGGTTCATGGCACAGATCCATAACAGTTGCCCCCCAGCCAGGTTATCCGATATTTCGGGTTGCCTGGGTGTCTGAAAATGTGGGCGATATAACCCGGAATAACTTATCTGTTGCGTTTTGTTTGTGGTTCCTTTTTGGATCTCGGCCAATGTCTCTCTCTTTTACGCACATCTGGCCACGTGTCATCGTTTGCGTGCCTTTGCGTGCTGCAGCTATTTCATGCAGTCTTGTTTACCGTGCGCATTTATGAGTGTCATCATTTTAGTGTGTCGAATCATTGCCTTTTACGGCGATGGGGTGGCTGTGCCTTTAGCACTCCCACGTTGCTTTGCCCGTTACGCGCGGTTTTGGCGTTTGTAAACCATTATGTGTCTGGAATGACCATATTATCCCTGCTCCTTGGCCTTCCTGTGGCCCCCTTTTTATTCTGCAGTTTCTATTTTTCTTCGTCATTTGCTCAACTATCGTCTCTAAGCTCCTTTTATTTTGGTTTCATTTCGCTGCAACTTTCGTGTACTTGCGCTTCCATAATCAGGTATTTGTGGTTTTTACTTCTGCTTGCATTTTCTTCTCTTCGTGTGCGTAGCTTAACGTCTTCCTTGCTTTCCTGTTTTCTGAAACGTGATTTCCTGTTAAAAAGTGTTCTCTTCTGATCTTAACTTTCTTAAAAAATGGGAAGGAAGAAATCCTCCTTCCCCATTTTGCGGTTCGTCCAAGAGGTTGACGTTAACTCCAACTTGTTAGAACGAATTCCTCCTGGTGCCCGTTATTGGCTTTGGGGGATTCCCAGGACCGCAGAGGAGGAACGGCAAGCCATGCTTCGTGGGCACCGTGGTTCAAAACCTCGTAAAGGTGGTCGAAGAGACCGTGTATCCTCCAAATCCCGAGTTCCACATTCTACCCGGGTTCCATCATCCAATCCTCCCCTTCCTTCATCTGAGAGTCCCAGATTTATGAGTTCTAGCCTTGGGAATTTTCGCCCTTCCCTTCCTGTTCCCCAAGGTGGCCCTTGTTTTTCATGCGTTTACCTGAGTTCTCAACTCGTCCAACAAGGATGTAGTTCTTTAGCGGAGTCTACCCTTGATAGTTGTCGTCATGGGAGCACTCCAGTTCCTATTCCTCTATCCGGCCGAGTTAATGAACCAATTATGATTTCTGACCTGTCGTCGTCGTCATCTAGTGATTCATCTGATAGCACTTTTATTTCAGGTATATCCATCCTCATCTGATACCCTTTTTGTTTGCTTTTTATTTCTAGGTTTTAATGGCATGTGTCCCTGAAGATGTAGATGAGTCGGGTTCAAGCGAGTCGTGTTTCGAGTCTCCCCCCTCTTCTCTAGTTGCTCAGTTCCCTTGGGTAACATATGAGGTTTTAAATACGACGTCCGGAATGAATTCCGATGACGTGGCTAGTCTTCCTGTTGGGCAATTGGAAAATTATGATATTTGCCCTCCCTCCGAAGATGAACCCGTGTGTTCTGGAGGGGCAGAGAATGAGCCCTGCTCTTTCTTTTTTTACCGAGATGTGATCACACAACTCGGTGTTCGATTTCCCCTGACCGAGTTTCAGATGGAAATTCTTAATCATTTGCACATATGTCCCACTCAACTTCACCCCAATGGCTGGGGTTTTGTAAAAGCTTTTGAACGTTTTTGTGCGTATCTGACGCTCGTCCCGTCAGTTTGTGTCTTTTTCTATTTTTTTCAAGTTGTATCCTGCCGCACCGGTCGCGAACCTCCTGAACGGAAGGGATGGGTTACAGTTCGCGGAGTCCCAGGTCGCAGGTTGTTCCGAGTTTACACTGACTCCTTTAAACATTTTAAGGATCAGTTTTTCAAAGTTTCCTCCCATCCTGAAAAGGAGGTGTGGTTTCTTAATAATTGCGGGACTAAGGATGTAGAGGGAAAATTTCCTTTATGCTGGTCGTTTGACCACTTCCGATTTCCCCCCGCAAGTTACCGTTTTAACGAATCCGAGTTGAGCCCTTCGGATATCAACACGGCTATTGCTATTGGGAGTTATCTACAAACCCGACAGCCTGCCAGTGTTGCCTCGTTGATTTACAAATCTCAAGAGGAGCTTGACCTGGAATTAAGTATGTTCATCCTTGTATTTTTTAATTGTCTCCTGAAATTTTTGTTGTCGTACCTAACATTTGCTTTATAGTTCCAGATATGGTGGGTCAGGCTCAAGAGGATCAAACCAGTAAGAAGAATGACCAACCTAGTTGGTTATCTGTTTTGAGCCGAGGTGCTCCTGCCAAAGCTGCAGATCCGCCCAGCAAAAAGCGGAAAGTTGTCGATGAGCAGCCTAAGAAACCCGCTGCTGAGAAACCTAAGGCTGTAGAAAAACCAAAGGGAAAACCGGATAAGAGCACTCCGGCTGCTCCAGTGGTGACCCCGGCCGTCATCATGCCCCCTCCTCCTGCTGGGATTTCCAAACATATGTTGTGGAAATCAGGTCTTACCAACCCTCTCCGCGAAGCCATCTGCCCGCCAGAGATATTTTTTAACTCTTCTCCCTTCACAGCCGCACAAGTCAAAGAACTGGAAGACATGGAGATTGGTTGTATGAAGATGTCGGGTATGGTCCGACCTCTGCTGTCGCTGAAGAAGGATTATCTTCGGACCTACAACGACTTAGCTGCTTGCCAAGGAGAGAAGTCGAAGCTCCTGGCCGAGAAGTCGAAGCTCCTGGCCGAGTTAAAAGAGGTCAAGGATGCGCTGGCGAAGGAAAAGACGGTAGGAGAGAAGCTTACGGAGGATCTTTCCTCCACTAGGGAGGCCTTGGCCAAAGCCCAGAAAGAATTCAAGGACCTTAAATCTGTGCATGACTTTAATCATAAGTCGTTGATGGCTATTAAGCAGAATTTTGAAAATCTGGAGGCTAAGCTGGAGGAATCCGAGTCCACTGCCCAAGCTTATAGGAGGGAACTCGAAAAGGCCATAACGGGTTCTTTTGAGAATGCCCTTGACCAATTGCGGGTTGTGAATCCCGGGTTGCAGTTTTCCACTCGTGGCATCCATTTTCAAGCCTATGTGAGCAATGGTGCTATCATTGGGTGTCCTCCGGAATCTCCGCCCTGTGATTCGGCCAACCCTAGTGAGGATCGATCCGTGGAGGAGAAAGGCAAAGAGGTCAACATGTGTACCCCCCCTCTTCCTAGTTTTGTAAATTTGATTTCCTGGCTTTTTAAAGCCTTCCTGTAATGAACATTTGCGAATGTGCATTC
>JAVKPL010015546.1:0-123816 GCA_032173675.1 Gastrolobium villosum | reverse complement strand
GGACGAGAGATTAGTCTCATCACTATTAAAATAGGATAACTATTTCTTTTTCAGTACACATTGATCCAGCTCAATATATATCTTCGTTCAAATTGGTACCCAAATAGATATGACCTGTTTGTGTTAGCTATAGCTTGGAATATGGCGGCTCGTTTTGGAAGTTGCCACCTCCAACACCAACAGGCTTCCTTTGATAACCAAAATGAAAGCTCCTTTGGCTTGCATTATATAAACATTAGGTTGAAGTAATAAAAAGAAATTCTCCAAAAAAAAAAAAAGAACTAATAAAGAGAAAGACAACCCTCATCTTAGGTGCTTTATTTTTTAAAATTACTTCTTTGAGGAAGGGTTCCTCTTTCTTGGCAAAATCAAGTAAATCTAGGTTATTGCGCATGATTTTACCTATGATATAGAGATTATAAAGGTGAAATACTCAAATTTGGTTTATTAATACTACACGTGTAGTAAACTCCACTTTTGATGTTACTTGCCTGATTTCTCTGCCATTGAGACGTTATATATTTGCATCATATCCACGTGTCATTATAAATAAAATTATTGGATTGAAGGCAGCAATTTTATAATGTAGCTTTGTGTGACATGCATTATAGTAATCAAGTAAATCTATAAAGGTCCACTAAACCTAAAAACATTGTGTTTATTATATACATCGTTGGTGTAATGGAGAAATAAAGAGAGATAGAGATGGGTGGAGCCTGGAGATATATACATATAACATATAGGAGCAAAACTACTAGAGCAGAACTGAGGACTTTCGACTTCAATAATTGCGCACTAAGGTGTCTGCTTTCCAACTGCTCGTCCTTTAAAGACTAGCTTTTTGTAAGAACTCAAGTCTAGAAGAGCCATATTCTTATTGAAAGCCAATCATGTAGTTTACGGAATTTTTGGAAAATTAAATTATTTGAGATATGTTGTCTTGAAGCTTTATGCTATTCATTTAAAAAAAAAACAAAAAAGAGCATTCGTACATAACAAACAAAATAAGTTAGAACCCTTCAATGTTGTGTAGGTGAGAAGAAAATTTGAGTTTGATTCCTATTAAATATATCTTTTAGAATCGGCGAAAAACTTTAAATATGATTAAATCTCACTCGGGGTTAATCCCACAACTGACTTGAAGAATTAAAGATTGTGGGGATACTTGAAGACTAACTCACCTCAAATAAATAATTAGGACGGATATAAAAAAGTAAGTTAGAATTTTGACAAAATATAAAAATGATTGTTCACTAGAATAAAGTGATACAAAATATTTATTTTCTAAAAATCAATAAGTATGTCACCTTAGTCTCAATATTTGGAATAAATATTAGACTCACATCTCACTCACAAAAAGTGGGGGAGAAATCACGAGAAAATAACCTCTCTCAACTAATATTTTCTTAATTTTGTCCTCAATTTCTTTTGGTTTTTAAATTTATTTGCATTGTCTGAGTGTATAACTAATTTATTTTTAATATGAAATAATATGATTAGACTTTCTCTATAAATTCTGTCTAAATAACTCAAACATTTGTTCTTTCTTAAAAAAATTAAAAATATATATATAATTATCATTTTTGAGCATTGTTATTAAGATCGGACCGGCTGATACCATCATGAATCACACTCGTAATCGATCTAATTCTGCCATTGAATTGTTCTTGCAAACGGACCGGTATTGAATTGGTGAACCAATTTCAAATTGACCGGTTGGATTGGTGATGAACTGGTTTTTAGTTCGTTAGTGCAAATATAAGAGTGTAGTTCGCGATAATCAAATTGAATTTCTCATAATAAAAAGTTATAACATCAATGATTAAGTCATAACAACTTGTTAATTATAATTATAATATTTGAGGAGGGTTATATTTATAAACTTTCTGTTTACAAACTCTTATAAACTACAAATGTACTCCCGGAAGTACACTAGGTTACACCATGTACTTTCGGGAGTACGCAATGTAATTTGTAAAAATTTGAAAAAAAATTTATAAACAGATCTTTCCTCATAATATTTATTATATAATTTTATTTAAATCTAATTCAACCAATTCAAATATTGATTCATTGGTTGAAGTGATGATCCATTGATTTACTACCTTAATCGAGCCAATAAGTTTAATGGTTTGATGTTTGTCATTTTAAATGATATAAGTTATGTTATTTTAGGAGAAATATAGATACAAAAAATAAAAATCATGAGAAAAAAAAGTGGGTGGTTTTTTTAATTTAATTTTTAAATAAAAAATTATTTTGCGTCTATTTCTCTTAAAATAACATAATTTTATGTCATTTAAAATAACAAATACTTTTCCCTAAGTTTAATAACATCACTTTTGGGTGAAGGTCGATTGCATATAAATTAATTTTTTTAATTAATGATCTTGCAATCAATTAATATTAAATTTTATAAAAATCATCTAACGTTAATTATGTTTTTCCCATGCCCTCACATGGTCTTAGGACTCATCTTAAACAAAATAAGATTATTTCATTCTCGCACATATTGCAGTCTCAAAATTATTTGGTACGTCAACATTTTATACTCAACATCCTTGTAATATGTTATTAAATATAGAAAACTACATTGTACTAAAAAAAAATAGAAAACTACAAATATGCGAGAATCATGTGAACCATTATAAAAAGTCAAATCATTTGTGCTTGAACACTATTTTCTTTTTTATATAAATAAAAATCAATAAAACGATAGCTGTCTCAATATTAACGAAAATCAAACTCAAAATATTTTCGTCAATATTGTTTGAACTACCATTTCAATCATGGTATGTTAAGGCTTTATCACTATATACTTAAAATGGATTGATATTCTAGATCGTTTAAGCCTGATAGGAATTTAATTTTTGGTTATATCTATTAAAAAAAATTTGTTGATAGAAACAAAATTTACTTCAATAATCTTCATGCCTTGAAAGAATTAATTTTTGATTGTAGGGTAAAAAATTATCTTAATAAAATTTAAAAGTAAATAAATTTGAATGGACATTTGATAATAACAAGTATTCCGAAGAGCAAGAGCGCGTGGCAGGCTCACGAACACACGCGCAGACATGTTATTTTCTATTTGGGACTATGAGATTTGGTCTTTGGAAATTGGAAGCCAGACTTAGCAACCTCTGAAATTATTATTGTAAGACCGTATGCTTTTCTTATGGTTGGTGTGCAAATAGGAGAAAGCTTAGCACCAAAGAAAATGAGCATTTTCTACACGCCACGCTCCACTTCTCTCTCTAAACCTACCTCTGCCCTCTATTCCCCTAGATTTTGGAAGCAATGCTGCTGGTTTCCAGCTTTTTCTTTTTTATTGTTTTTCATGAACCTTTCTCTTAAAAAATATATATTTATTTATGTTTTCACGCATGATATTTTGGTTTGTCTTCATATTTATGAAATTAATACCATTAAATAAAGGATTATATTTCTCTCATTTCACGAGAAGTTAAATTTCTACACATACAAAATTAAAGTGGATTCCACCTTTTTTTTTTTCTTTCCCTTTTCTCTTATTTATGGGTCTCATCTATGACATTATTTCTGCTACATGAGATAATTCTATCATATAGCATAAGAAAATGATTTCCCTTAAATAAAATATGGGTTTTATAAGAGTTATGTTGTAGGAAAAGTGATTGTGTTATGTTATAGAAATTCGTTTTGCATGCCAAATTTTTTTTTTTCTGCCGGCCCATAAAATGATAAACCATAAAATATCACTTTACATATAGTCAATCATGATTCATGTTTATGCAGGTTGTGCCTAATAAAGTGCCCCCTCCAGAATTGTCCCCCCTTATCATGGGCATTTATACATTAAGAAAAAAGTTTAGAGTTTTCTCTCAGAGCCCATTAGTTTTAATTTCTGAACATCCCGATACCTAATTCACTCATTTAAAGAACTTATAACATTTTGTTGTAAGTTTTTGACAAGAAATTGAATATTCACTTATACAGTCATAGAACATTTTTTTTTTATTTTAGTTTTTCTATTTTTCACTTTTTCCATTATTGAACCGCCTCAGTAAAGATTTCCTTTGTACCGATTTCGTAACAAAACAAATAAAATACTTAAATATATTTGCTCAAGGTTTTATGTATAAAAATATCGCATAAAAGAAAAAGTCTGGTAGGCTACTGGGCAGTGGGTGCACAACTTTTGCATCGTTTTCATTCGTTTGAGATCTTTATTGCTTCAAGTGCTTTAACTTTTCAGTATCACAAATTGCTTTAAAGTTGGAACTCGAAGAAAAGCAATTCAAACGTTTCAGCAAAACAAAACTTGTTTCAATACTTATTGTTTATTTATTGATTTAAACTCTATAATTTATTTTTGTTATAAAAATAAGAATCTTTTTTGATTTAATTTTTATTTTAGAAAAAATATTTTTAATTTTACTGTAGAAAAAATTTATCTACAACACTCTACATAAAAATAAATAAATCCTATTAAACTACTCTGAGACGCCTGAAGAGCTATTTATGACTGTCACCATAGGCCTTGCGTCGTCACTGCTGCTAGAGCATTCTCAAGTTTTTAAAATTTGTTATTAAAATAAAATTCATCGAAAGATATTTTTCATATTTTTATTTTATAAAATAATTCTAGAAAATAGTTTTTAAAAGCAATAACACAATCAATTAAAAGCAATAGTTTTTTTAAAAAAATTGGTTTTAACGAACTTCTCGCGCGCGTCTTTAATTTTAGAACCAAATAACGGAGAATCCCAAGTCATACTCCTTTTTTAATTTATGTTTAAATTTACTTCTGTTTGCAGCATCCTTCCCGAATAATTAAACCAAATCTGCTTACAGAAAAAAAGAAAAATTAAACCAAATCTATATTATGTTTTTCCTACTATTGAGTCCGTATTAATTTATGATTGACCAATTAATATATAAAACACGAAAATTATATTTATCGCTTTTGGACATATTATCTGAGGGATCGCTAGAACAAGGATTTGTAGGCCCTGAAAAAAGGTTAGGTGTACAAAATGACACAGTTATAATCTTAAGTCATATTGATTTCAAAATCAATGCAGTTAATTAATAAAAAATTTCATGTCTATATGCATTAAAATGATATCGACGGATCAACCACTTGCAATGATAGAAGAGAAAACAATGTAAAAACAAACATTACATTCCGAAAAGGACATGAATGTATTACACGTTCATAATGTTAGAAAAGAAAATAAATAAATAAAGCTGAATTATATACATAAAATCAAATAATTGAATTGTAATCAGTAGCTAGATTCAGTTGTGAGCAAAATATCTACTACAGGAAGCTTACAGACATAAAATAAGTCGCCATTCAAACGGCGCTAATTGTTACATATATAATTAGTGGATGAGAATTCAGCCACGTATTCTCATATTAAGGACTAATGTATTTGATTTTTTCTTCTTTCTTTTTCAAATAAAATATTGTATTCCAATATATAAGGAAGGGAATTTAAGCCAACCAATTCTTTATTAATTATTTGGCTCCGAAATAATTTATTAACGACTAATTCTTTTAAAAACTTTATTAGATTAGTCCATGTTAATTAGAGGTAATAAATATCAAAACTTATAATTTGATGATTTAAGTTTCTCTTTCAATTATTATAGTCAATCATCACTCTGCTAGAGAAGTAATATATCACATATTATCATATATATATATATATATATATATATATATATATATATGGGGTAGGATCATCTTACCCCGGTCTAAGAATAATAAGTCTTACACAAAATCTTAACCATTGATTTTCCGCATCTAACAATTAAGATTTATTAGGTCTCACTCATTAATTAGTTTTTAATTACCAATAAATCTCAATCATTAGACGCATGGAAATCAACGCTTAAGATTTGGTGTAAGATTTATTATTCTTACACTGGTGTAAGTTGATCATGTCCCTATATAAATATATATATATATATATATATATATATATATATATATATATAAGGTTTATATTTCTGCAGCTGATGTACGTGCAGACAGTGGCGAACCTAGGAAAAAAATTATTGTGTCCGCACATTTAGGGCGGGACAACGTCCTTGAAATATTTTTTAAAGATTATGATCATGATGCAATTTTTGCTTTCACTTCAAAAGTAAAGCTTTGGTGAATCAACCAAAGTTTTAAATAAATAATCAATAATGATATTTAAAAAAATCACAAAAGATATTTGTAAAATATAGTATAATTAAAGGGGTTAATTGATAAAAAAATTCATCTTTATCGATGTCTATTTGATCTATGTAGCACCGATACTGATACGGGACACGTGACACGACACGACACGACACTCCGACACGTTAATTCTAAAAAAAGTTAGATTTCGACACGTTAGGACACGTTTTGATATTAAATAATATTTTGAATTTATGTGTTGTATATTATATTTAATATTTAATAATTTAGTAAAAAAAATGAATCTAAACTTATAATATTAATAAATTTTGCAAAAAAACATAAGATATCCTAAATATTTATATTAAAATCAATAGAATAGTAATCGTAATCCAATAAATCTAATAGTTGGAACTAAAAGCTCAACGCAATGTAACCTTTAAACCTTTTTTGAATTTCTATAACGTGTGTTGGAGTGTCGGGAAGTGTCGGAGTGTCCGAGAGTGTTGGGAAGTGTCGGACACGACACGTCAGGGTTTTTGAAGTGTCGGTGCTTCATAGTATTTGATTCAAAGTTGGCCACTTTTGTTTTATAAAAAAACATGAAATTCATGTGTGATTCTCCTCCACTAGATGAAGATTGAATTTCAGGAATCGTTGATGTCTCCTAAGATTTGGAGCTAATAAGATTTATGTTTAAATATAAAAAATATATAGTCAAAGCAATGAGCTAGGGTTTAAGCTTTAAACTTTTTTCTTTTTTTATAAACAAGCTTTAAGCTTTTAATTATAGGAGTCGGTTGGATTGAGCCTATTTTTATCTTTTTTTGTTTCAATTTTCCTATCTTTTTTTTTTTACTTGATCTAAATTAGGGCTGGCAAAATGGGCTGAGCCCGCCGGGCTGGCCCGCCCCGCCCGCCAAGTAGGGCGGGCTGGGTTGAGTTTTTCAACCCACCAAACCCACCCCGCCAAACCCGTCAGCCCGTTGGGCTCGGCTCGTCACAGGGCGGGCTAGTCCGCCAAGCCCGTTTTTTCTTTCTTTTATTAGGCTACCTACTTGTTATGTAGCTCCGTGCTTTAGATTTCTCTGCATGCAAGTGGCTTTTTCGAATTGTTGTAGACTGCTCATACAACACTTTGTTACTTGTTTTATTACTCTGTTTTACATTGATATGATTTTATTTTTTATTATTATTTTTGGATTGAAAGTTACATATTTATATGTATATTATTATACACTGATCTTCTTGGTTTCATAAGCACATTAAAATTTTATGCAAATTTTTGTATGCTTTAATGCAGATTTTTTATGTGTTTTATGCAGAATTTAGTTTTTTTTATTTTATTTTTTTATTTTTATATATAAAATTTTTATTTTAGGCGGGCTGGCCCGTAGCCCGCCAACCCACCCATAAAACGGGCCGGGTTGCTCAATTCAACCCATTTTGTCAAAACGGGCCGGGGCGGGCCAGCCCATTTTAGACGGGCCAGTGGCGGGGCGGGGCGGGCCGGGACGGGCTAGCCCGTATTGCCAGCCCTAATCTAAATCACCCACTTGTAAAAAAAAAAAAGAATTTCCCCACGTTTATGTCTGCAAATACAGACAAGGGCAACCAAGTGGGTTCGCCGTTGCGTGCAGGAATCAAATACTTGCCATATATATATATATATATATATATATATATATATATATATATATATATATATACATATATATATATATATATATATATATATATATATATATATATATATATACACATATATATAGGGTAAGGATATTGTAACAACCAAGTTGTGTTACTACCAAGTGACTACCAATCAATCTCATCGTTAGATCGATTATCTTGATCCAACGGTTATATTTATTTCCATCTTTGTATGGTCATGATTCCCAATATTTAAAGTAAAAGCATTAAATATGGGAAATCATAACCATACAAAGGTGAAAATAAATATAAAATATTAAATTTGGGAAATCATGACCATACAAAGATGGAGATAAATATAACCGTTGGATCAAGATAATTGATCTAACGGGAAGATTGATTGGTAGTCACTTAATAGTAAGATAACTTGATTGTCACAATATCCTTCCTCATATATATATATATATATATGAAAAAGTATTTTTACAGTCACTTTAGATAAGCTTGTCTACAGCTACCCCTTTTTAACTAAGTATGACTGGTCATACTTAGTTATAACAATAAAGCTATTCTTTTTTTCTCTTTCCTCAGACATTGTCAGTTGACGTGGCGGAGATAGAAAATGCAATTTTAATGTATGTCCGGTCAAGTAATTGTAGACAACCTTATATAAAGTGGCTGCATAAATGTTTTTCCCATATATATATGGGGTTTACATCTATCATGTCACATGACACCAACAACTTTCCTACACAGACAACATTTTGGGCCTACAGTTTCTAAAGCAAAAAAAAAAAAAAAACTAACGCACGCAAAACGAATCTCTATAACATTACACAATCACTTTTCCTATAACATAACTCTTATAAAACCCTATATATATATATATATATATATATATATATATATATATATATATATATATGGTAATGTTTTCCTCCATTTACATAACCCAAGCAATGTTCTTACACAAACATAAAAGTGGGCCCATATAACATAATATTAGTTTTTCCCATATATATGTATATATCTATATATATGTATATGTATATATATATATATACATATATACATATACATATATATATATACATATACATATATACATATATATATATATACATATAGGGTTTTATAATTCTCATTTAACATAAGAATAATAATGTTCCTACACTCCCTTCGATTTTCGTGTTGACATGGGTCCTACATAATTTTTTTTCTAACATATGGGTCTCACATGCTTTTTATCTCTACAACATGAGATTTCAATTCTCCTTCAACATAAGAATTATAAAACCCATATATATATATATGAGGTAGGATCATTTGACACTGGTGTCAAATTTGAATTTTGACACCTCATCTGAGAGCCATTAGATCAAAAAAGATCAACGATTCTGATTTGTAGGCATGTGATACCATTGATCTTTTATGATCTAACGGCTCTTAGATGAGGTGTCAAAATTCAAATTTGACACCGGTGTCTACCTATATATATATATATATATATATATATATATCAGAAAATAAGTTAAGAACTGTCTATAAGGAAATCTTTTTCGTGAAGCCGTTACAAAAAAATGTTTTGATACAAAGAATACAACCTAAATTTGAGCATACAGGAGAACGCATATAAATCAGCTTTAAACATAGGTCTTAGGAAAAAGGTCGTCTAGCATATAACTGCATTAAGCATAATTCGTCATGGTTACTTAGATTTTCGTCATGTGGAATTTAGTCAGGGTCAACTTGTGAAACTTTAACTCCATCCCATGCTTTTCCATGCTGTTAAAGGGAAGGGTTAAATATTAATCACGTTTAAAATCAGAGAGATATATAATTTAATGTTGAAAACGTTGTTGCTGGACAGCAAAAAAGTAGAACACTCTATACGGTTTAGTAGTTATTATTTGATGCACGCAAAGAAAAAGAGGCATACTATAATTCTTTTCTATTTTTAGTAAAGAAGCACTTACTATTGGATATTTATAAAAGTCTCACTCTCATATGGTCAATAGTTAAAAAAAAAAAAAAACTCAAGATATTTAGGTTTAACACCAAATATAAGGTCTATGTCTTTATTATAAAAAGAATTTAACGAAAAATTATAATGAGCTCTTATTTCCGACAATTTTTTAATTGACTTTTGAGTATCTTTGCAGTTTTTTAAAATTTTGCCATACCAAGGTCACTGTATTTTTAAAAATATATATATATATATATATACACACGAAACGAGATCATTTGGTGTGTAAAACAAAAACTCATTTCTACCTAAATCTAGAACTAAATTTGAAACCTGAATCATTTTTCTTCTCTCTCATATCTAATCTCCCTGATCGGTGATCTCCTCCATCTCTCCTCCGTTGTGGGGTGGTTCCTCTTATCTTCTTCGGTATTCTCTCTCCCTCTCCTCTGTCATATTATGTTCTTTTCCTCCACCGTTGATTTATTGCACTATCGCTTCTCCTCTGCCGTTTATAATAATTATTGTGTAGTGCGCTACTCAAATGGATCATGAAACTAAGGGTTGACAAATTTTTATTTAGAAGGCATGAAGTTAACATAATATATGTTGTATGTAATTTTCCATGGTGATGTTTGTGAAACTAAAAAAGCAAAATAACTAACTAGGTTCAATGGAATAATTTGTATAATACTGTGTTTGCTATAACTGAGATTTTGAGAAACTAGTACTTATCTGATTACTTCTTTAAGTCCCAATGACTTTAAAACAAAAGCAACACTGAATTGGTTTTTAAACTAACTTTTTATTTTTATTGACTTGTGAATGTAATTGACCGAATTATATTAAATATATTTAAAAATTTTGATGATTGGTAATCTATTTTTATTGAATTTTTCATATAAGATATATATTTATATTTTTTAATATATAAAATCGGATCAACTAAATGACCCGTGAAATCGTAACCCCTAATCTTAGCCGAGTTGATGGATGAACCGAATTTTTAAGCACAACATCTTTGTGAATGTATATACCAAGTGTAGTTGTAAAAAAAATGAAATTGCTTATTTATTTATTTTTCTCCTTTAGGTTTTTTTCTTTTCTTTTCTTTTTTATTACTTTTTATATTTATATTATGAATTTTTTTATAAGTTAGAAATTTATTGATTTCTTTATTTATTTTTTAATTAGAAAATAAAAATAAGGTGGCTCTGACGTTACAACTTACTAACTACGTGACATAATACTCAAAGACATTTTAATTGTCGCGGCTTAATGGTTTCCACTTCCAACTTATATAGATTTATAAATTATACACTAATTTAAAAAACAAAAATATGACATGAGTTGATATATATATATATATATGGGGAGAGATCATTTGACTCCAGAGTAAGATTTATAAGTCTTACTCATCATCCTAACCGTTGATTTCCGTCCATCCAACGGTTATAATTTTGGAAGTTATATTAATCAATTAATTATTAATTACACTATAAATGACAACCATTGATTTTCGTCCATCAATGGCTGAGATGAGGAGTAAAATTTAATTACTCTGGAGTCAAAAGAACCCATATATATATATATATATATATATATATATATATATATATATGAACCAACGACACATAAAAACTCTGACGTGTCGTGTCCGACACTTCCCGACACTCCGACACTTCCCGACACTCTAACATGTATTGCAGAGATTCAAAAAAGGGATCAAATCTTGTATTATGTTGCGTTTTAGTTCAAGCTATTAGATTCATTGAATTACTATTACCATTTTATTTAGTTTAATATAAATATTTGGAATATTTTATGCATCTTTGCAAAATTGATGGATATTATAAGTTTAGTTTCTTTTTTTATTAAACTATTGAATATTAAATATAATATACACTACATAAATTAAAAATATTATTTAATATCAAAACGTGTCCTAAAGTGTCGAAATCTAACATTTTTTAGAATTAACGTGTCGAAGTGTCATGTCGTGTCGTATCCCGTGTCTGTGTCGGTGCAACATAGTATATATATATATAAAGGTACCAGTCGTGCAATTAAGAATTCTTCAATGTTATTATTTTTAAGAAAATGGAAGAAGTAGTTCTAAGTCTATGAATATATATCAAAGTGACGTTAATTTATTTAAATGAAGGATATGATATTTGTAAATTGTACATCATGCAAGAGTAAAGGTGTGTTGGGTATGACTCATACTTCGCATGTTGATGAGGGTTCTCATTATTGGGGTCAGCGTAAAGGCAACTGGGTATCTAGGGCTCGGCACCCTCAGGCCCGAAGAGGCTAGGTACTGTTGTGAGCCTCTAATTTATTATAATTTTTCTTTTTCTTAATAGTTTGGGCTTGGGCCCATGAATAGCCATGGTTAGAGTTTTCTAATCTATTTATATTTTTCTTGTAAATTGAGTGACTTGTAACGAGTGGTGGTGCATGACTTGTGAGGTGAATATAGTACAGACAAGCTAGACGTAACATAAATTGAGTGAACCAAGATATATCACTGTGTCTATTCTCTCTCTTTTCGTTTGCAATTTGTGGTACCAGTCGTGCAATTAAGAATTCTTCAATGTTATTATTTTTAAGAAAATGGAAGAAGTAGTTCTAAGTCTATGAATATATATCAAAGTGACGTTAATTTATTTAAATGAAGGATATGATATTTGTAAATTGTACATCATGCAAGAGTAAAGGTGTGTTGGGTATGACTCATACTTCGCATGTTGATGAGGGTTCTCATTATTGGGGTCAGCGTAAAGGCAACTGGGTATCTAGGGCTCGGCACCCTCAGGCCCGAAGAGGCTAGGTACTGTTGTGAGCCTCTAATTTATTATAATTTTTCCTTTTCTTAATAGTTTGGGCTTGGGCCCATGAATAGCCATGGTTAGAGTTTTCTAATCTATTTATATTTTTCTTGTAAATTGAGTGACTTGTAACGAGTGGTGGTGCATGACTTGTGAGGTGAATATAGTACAGACAAGCTAGACGTAACATAAATTGAGTGAACCAAGATATATCACTGTGTCTATTCTCTCTCTTTTCGTTTGCAATTTGTGGGATTGTCGATGTCCAATAGGCAACTAAAAAATGTTACTAAAAGTTTGGGTATTTTAAATCTAAACTTTTTAAAATTATATATATAGTTCAAACAAGGTAAACTTTCAAATTCTGCCTTTAACCAAGAGTAAATTTTTTCTTAAAACTTTTGACGGTACTTGTTAGCATCATTTTTAATCATTTCAATTACATGAGTTAAACTTAAAAGCCTAATTTGACAATCTTAACCAAAACTTAGTGTATGTTTAGATAAACTTAGGGCTGGCAAAATGGGTTGAGCCCGTCGGGCTGCCCTGCCCCGCCCACCAAACAAGGCGGGCTGGGTTGAGTTTTTCAACCCACCAGCCCGCCAAACCCGCCGGGCTCGGCCCGCCAAACCCTTTTTTTTTAGGTTACCCAATTGTAATGTAACTTCTCTGGATGCAAGTAGCTTTTTCGAATTGTTGTGGACTACTCATACAACACTTTGTTACTTGTTTTGTTATTCTGTTTACCTTGATATGATTTTATTTTTTATTATTATTTCTGGATTGAAAGATGCATATTTATATGTAGATTATTAAATACTGATCTTCTTGGTTTCATAAGCACATTAGGATTTTATGTAGATTTTTATATGCTTTTATGCAAAAAAAAAAAATGTGTTTTTATGCAGAATTTAATTTTTTGTATTTAATTTTTATATTTTTATATATTTTTTTATTTTAGGCGGGCTGACCCGTAGCCCGCCAACCCACTTATAAAACGGGCCGGGTTGCTCAATTCAACCCATTTTGTCAAAACGGGCCGGGGCGGGCTAGCCCATTTTGGGCGGGCCAGTGGTGGTCCGGGGCGGTCCGGCCCGTATTGCCAGCCCTAGATAAACTTATAAAAAAAAATTACGATATAATTTTTAAAAGTTTATCTTTTTTTTTCTTCCAAAATTTATATTTCTAACTTTAAAAAAATATTAAAATTGACTTTTTATACATTTTTTAAAAATTTATCTAACTGTTATAAAAAAATTAAATATTTTTTTCTTAAAAAAATGCTAAACAATTGAGTCTTAGAATGCACCACAACATCTCAAACTCACGTGATGGTTCTTTTAGTATGCTTTACTGGCTGCACTATCTGGCGTTATGGTTAGCTAGCTAGGTTCAGGTTCAATTCAAATATTCAACCCAATAGTCCTCCAATGCATCCTCCAAAACCCCAACTCTACAAGTAAAATAATGATGGTATCAAAGAAATAATAAAATGAATATAATAAAGTAATACAAAATTTGTATGCACCCACGGGTTACTTTAATATTTAGTAATTCTCCGGTGGATTCAACACATTATTACACCCCACTCCACCACTATATAATAACCCCCTCTCCCTTCCTCAAATCTCGTCTTTCAATTCATCTTTTCTTCTCTCTTCTCTCGTCTCTCTCCTCTCCCTCTCTCTCTCTCTCTCTCTCTCAAATTATTCCAAACCAAAACAACAATTAAAAAAAAAAATAGAAATGGAAAATAATCTACCAGTAATAGCAAAGAGAGTGTGGAGCATGGTACGTGTGGTATTCTTCATGTTAAGAAAAGGCATATCAAAGGGTAAACTAATGATGGACCTCAACATGATGCTCAAACGCCGTGGCAAGCTCGCCGGCAAAGCCATCTCAAACCTAATGTTCCACCACCATCACCACGGTGGCTCCACCTCAAGCCGCCGCTCCCATGACTCACACCTACAATTCTCTGCCTCAAGGGAGTACGAGTTCAGCTGCAGCAACACACCCAACAACTTCTTCCCCATAGGCAAGCGCCACCGCCACAACAACCACAACCATTTCTTCACCTGTGCTCATGCGCCACCCACCCACGACGATGACGCCGTCACGGTCAACGCCGTGAAGGCCGTGCTGGAGATGCTAAACAATGAGGCTATTGTAGAGGCATCACCTGCGCTTCCAGGGTTCGGAAAGAGCCCAATGGTGAGGCCCTTGAGGGTGACGGACTCGCCGTTTCCGCTGCGAGATGACGACGGTGACAGGGACAACGTGGTCGACAAGGCGGCGGAAGAGTTCATTAAGAGGTTCTATAAGGATTTGAGGAAGCAGGATTAATGAACCTAGCTTGGTGTTTAATTAGTTTAATTTCTCGTCTGTTAATAATATGTATCGTTGATTATCAACGTTGTTAATCATTAATTTTTGGATAATTTTCATGACATATAATCCCGAGTTGTTGCCTTTGTGGGAGTTTAGGTCGCATGTTGTATGTTGTGTGTTTAATTTAATTATTGCTTATAAACAATAAAAGAAGAAATTATAGAGTGGAATCAATTAACTTTCCTCTGCTTAATTCTTTTCCATTAATTTTGTCTCTTGAGAAATATTGGCGAAGAAGAACATTTTTGTCGGAATTTGTAAATTATTAACTCTTAGATGGGTGTATAGTTCTTATTAATTGCTTTATTTTTTCAATAATCATTCTTAAATTCTGTTAAAATTCTGAATTTTTGTTTTGGCTTGTGTAGCTTTATTCTTTTTTTTGGTTACTCGCAACTATTACTTTTTTTTTTTGCTTCCACTTTTTTTTGTCAAAGGTCTTGAGGGAATTGATAAACGTGCGGGTTCGTCAACAGAGCCCTTTCTTAAAGGAGAATAATTGAAGCTGAGGAAATGCTACTCTAAGAACATGAAAAATTAAAGATTGTGTAAAGGGCTTAAGCATATAGGCTTGTGTTTATCTTTCATGGTTAATTGAAATTATAAAAAAAATGAATGGATATCCGAATTAGTATATACTCTACCAAACTGGGGAACAATTAATGGAATCTTCCCGTATCCTTCGTACACCTCCTTTGTACTCAAAAGAATATATTGAATATTTGGATTTAGAATTAATTACCACTTTCCTACCTTGCAGAATTTTGGATTGTATAATCAAGCTTTGTTCTCTCTTTTACTTACCCTAGCTAATATTGTTATTCATCAATCTTGAATTCTTCTTTTCTAGTTTCTTCAAGTTTCAAGTTTCTTGCTTTTAGCCTCTTCTTCTATGCCTTCTAGTTAGTTAATATTATTATATGTTTTAAATAGAATTTGCCTGGTATATATGCGCACCCTCCATATGTATGTATAAAGACAACGCATTTGGTAACAAATTAATGTATTTTGTGTTTGTGCCAAATTTTGAAAGATTTTGACCTATTGGAGGCTATTGCATTCTATTGGTGTGATTGGTTACCTTGATTTGGTTTAAAGTGAAATTGGCTTTTACAGCTACACTACCACTTCAACTTCGTTGTCCTCATATGATTCCACTAACATGTCTAAGTGAAACTATAGCTGGCCCCTCTTCAAAATATTGTTGCCTTTCTCAACTTTTTTTCTCTCTTTTCCCCTCTCTCTCTCTCTCTCTTTCTTTCTCTTTTGCTTTTCCTTTTTTTTTTAAAAAAAAATTTGATGAGTTTTACAAGTTTTCTAAGATACCACTTTTCTGCTGCTTAAGCTGATTAAGTAGTTGCTACGAAAGAAAGTGTTCATGTCTCCATGTATAATATAAAAACC
Organism: Gastrolobium villosum; assembly: GCA_032173675.1. Classification (NCBI taxonomy): domain Eukaryota; kingdom Viridiplantae; phylum Streptophyta; class Magnoliopsida; order Fabales; family Fabaceae; genus Gastrolobium; species Gastrolobium villosum. Next base: position 107,417 of record JAVKPL010015546.1, on the reverse strand, counting down.
CACACATACAAGGAACCAGATGACCAAATTGACATTGTTTAACAAATAATGCTTTTGATGTTCCCATTATACCATATACGTACCTTTAATGATCCGAGATAATTAAAAATCATAGAATTATAGCATTAACCCTAAGCAGTTCAAAAGGGGAAATTAATATCATGCATGTATCCTCTAAAATAGATTTTTGTAACATACTTGTTGAGGTTGGCTGGATTTTGGATTAGAAATATATGCATATATGGCTAATCAAATTGATGAAACATTGGTTGTCTATAACGAATTATTAGGTCACAAATAGAAACATTCGCAATAGATTGTTAAATTACTTTTAGTAAACCTTGTATGGTGTTTTTTGAAAAAAAAGTCCGTTGATGAATGAATGAAAATTAAATACAATTAATTGATCAAAATAGCTGTGTAAGAAGTTTAACAATAATGCTGATATCAAATGATAAGACAATGATTTTAATGGGGTTACGTGGATCAAATTAGAGTCTCTGTTAACTTGATAATCACAATCGTTCATGAATTATGATTATAACAAATTCCAAAATGTCAATTTCAGCGAATAATAATTAAGTGAGGTGGATAACATGGATTGTTGTTTCTTGGGGGCAAAGATGCGGACCACTAAAACAAGAGACCCAGTCGTTTCAACTTTTTCAATCACAATAAAAGGTGGCAGGCGGTAAAGCCAAAAGTTTAGGTGAAGTGCTTGTTGAAACTACGAAATTAAGAATATCTGAGATTATAATTGGGGAACATGTGTCACTTTTAGAACTGATCACTCTACCCTTTAATTTTTGACATGCTTCACGTGTAATCGACTTGCTATCATATATATATATATATATATATATATATATATATATATATATATATATATATAGGGGAAAACATTTCTCAAGCTGCTTGAGACAAGTTTATCTCCAGTTAGCCTCAAAACTACGTCGTTTTGATTAATGAATTATGTTTATGTAATTCTAGGAGAATTAATGAAGGGTATTTTTTCTCTCTCCTTAGTTACTTTTCAGAACTTTTTTGTTGACGTAGAGAGAGAAAAAGAGAGCAACTTTAACGTTATAACTATGTTCTCCCGGGAGAACATAGTTAAAAATTGCAGCTGTAGATAAAATTATCTCAAACAGCTTGAGAAACGTTAAGCCCTATATATATATATATATATATATATATGGAAAAATATTTCTACAGCAACTTTAGATAATTTTATCTACAGCTGCCATTTTTAACTATGTTCTCCGGGAGAACATAGTTATAACGTTAAAGTTGCTCTCTTTTTCTCTCTCTACGTCAGCAAAAAAGTTCTGAAAAGTAACTAAGGAGAGAGAAAAAACACCCTTCATTAATTCACCTAGAAGTACATAAACATCCTTCATTAATCAAAACGACGTAATTTTGGGGCTAGATGAAGATAAACTTATCTCAAGCTGCTTGATAAATATTTTTCCCATATATATATATATATTATATGCAAAATAATTTGTTATGTGCTTGAATCTAAAATTTGATGCGGTCAACAAACTATAACTATGTATTACGGATTATCATAGTTATAATATTAAATTTGTATTTTTTTCTCTCTTCAGACATTTAACTATGTATTACGGGTATACGTAATTAATATTAAAGTTTTTTTTTTGAGTTTGCAGGAATCGAATACAGACACACACACACTCATAGATACCCTATTACCCACACCACAAAGTTGTTTTTTCTCTCCTACATCACCCGACCATTTTCAAAAGAAGTTATTGAGGAGAGAGAGAAAATTATTGTTAATATTATAATTATATAATATTCGTAGTACATAGTTAAATTTATGAAGAGAGAGAAAGAAACAACACTTTAATATTATAACTATGTACTACCCGCAGTACATAGTTATCATTTTTTAACCGTACCAAACCTTAGATTCCCACTGTACATCCGCTAAATCCACATATATATGGGAAAAACATTTCTCAAACAGCTTGAAATAAGTTTATCTCCGGCCACCCCAAAACTACATCATTTTATTTATTTATTTTCTTATATTAATTGATTCACCTTTGAATGGTTATGATTCCCTTTTCTCTCTCTTCCTTTATCACCATTGATCAATCTCTGTACGGTTGTGATTTAGTAGCCGGAGATAAAATTATCTCAAACAGCTTGAGAAACGTTAAGCCCTATATATATATATATATATAGCTTTACTTTTCTTATGTTGTAGGGGATAAGATATCTTATGTTGTGAGATAAATTAAGCGGGGCCCACCAATTTTTAAAAAAGAAAAAAGAAAAAAGTGAGGCACGTCTTTTTATGTGAGTGTAACATGAGAGATGAATCTTATGTAATATAAGAGTATATTTTCCCATATATATATATATATATATATATGGCTTATTTAGTCTCATGTTGCATAAGAGAAGGAACCTTATGTCATAGACACATAGTGGTGGGACCCACCACCTAAAAGATAAAAAAAGAAAGAAAAGAAAAATGTTGCGCGGTTATCGAAGGGAGTGTAGGAAGAAAAACTTACTTCGTGTAACATTAGAATAGTTTTTCTCATATATATATATATATATATATGGAAACAACTTCTCCTTTCACGGGAGAAGTTGTGTTTTTGCAGCTGAAAGAGATTTTTGGTGGAGTCTATGGGTGGTTTTGAAAAAAACAAAAAAAAACTATCACACATTTCAATATCTATGGGATGTGAGTGTTGCAAAAAAAAAACTTCTCCTTCGAAAGGAGAAGTTGTTTACCCTATATATATATATATATATATATATATATATATATATATATATATATATATATATATATATATAGGTTTATCATCTATCATTTAATATGATCAGAAAAACTTTCCTACACTCAACATTTTGTGGGGCCCACAGCAAAAACAAAAAAAAACTCTGGCACGCAAAACGAATCTCTATAACATTACACAATCACTTTTCCTACAACATAACTCTTATAAAACCCATATATATATATATATATATATATATATATATATATATATATATATATATTGTAGATTGGATAGAAGAAAGGGCAATGTTAATCTTATGCAAAAGAAAAAAAAATTCTATCTTCTACTCATACATCAAAACATGTGTCATTTATTTTTTTTATTTCTTTTCTTTTCTCTTTTGTTGGGCCCCACTTGAAGTTAAGTGTACAGAAGAAGAGAAGAATTTTTTTGCTGTCACATGAGAATACAAATACCCTAGAAGAAAAAATAACAAACAACGAGACATAATCAAAACTAAATTAACTCTTCTGCTGGCAGCTAGCAGCGCAAACAAACCTGTAAGACTGAAGTAGCCTAGTCGGACTAGCTATCCCAAAGTTCCTAAGACACCGAGTCCTGAACTCCAATAGTGGGTACTGGCCATGAAGTGTGCGTAGGCATTAGCTTCCTTGAATATCTATATTTTTTTCAATCATGATTTTAAAATTTAAAGATAAATATACTCTTATTGATTCAATTTCAAAACAAACTCAGTCAAAAAAACTAAGCTTATATAACGATTGATTTATGTTACCCAAAAAAATAGTAGATTTTGGGTACAGGATATGGATTTTGAGATTGTAAACATGGTCAGTGGTCCTCCTATATCTAGTAAATATATCATAGTAAATTTTTTTATTTTTTTTTACTGTAATAAGTTTACGAGAATTATTTTCTCAGATTTCAAACAAAGTTGACCTTACTTGAAGAATAAATCTTGTCAACATATAATTAAGCTACGATACAATCATACATTAACCAATTAAAATTACATATTTCATCAACCTCGCATTGTGATCCACAATAAACGGACATTTGTGATTACTTTTAAAAAAAATTAAAATAACAGAGTCTACATTAATTTTATTCTAATTAAAAAAACTTTTAATTTTTCAAATTGATCTTTGAAAAGTTGAAAAAAAAAAATATGAGTCTAATTATGATGTGCCTCATCAATTTAAAAAATAATTACCTTAACATATTGTGCAAATCATTAATGAACCTTAAAAATTAAAAACTGAGTTGGGGAGAGCCCGCCACAGTTATTCCTTAAAAAAAAAAAATTATTACAGCACAAGCTTTATACTTGTTAATTAATAAGTCCGATTTTATTTTATTTTCGTAGATTGAACATTTCAGAGTGGACTCCTTACATATAAATGAGAAAGGGAGGAAGAACACTTCTTCGATTATTATGAGCGGAAAAATGGAGAAAGATTGTCATTGAAGATGATGATCCATTACAAGAACAAATCTGATTTATATATCAGATAAGAATCAAAACAAACTAACGGAAAGGAAACTAACTACTAACAGAAACCTAACAGCTAACAGAAGACTAACAGAAAACTAACAAACCTAATAACTAACTATTAGTTACAACAAAGGAAGATAAACTGAACGACTAAACTAATAAAGGAAGATGAAATATGTTAATATCCCCCCTCAAGTTGGAAGGCAAATGTCCATGAGCCCCAACTTGGAAACAATGGAGCTGAATGGAGCGCGAAGCAAAGGTTTGGTGAAAATGTCAGCAAGTTGAGCCTTGGTAGAGATAGGTAGCAAGTGAATCAAACCACTGTTGATCTTTTCTCGGATAAGATGACAGTCCAATTCAATGTGCTTACTCCTTTCATGAAAGCTCGGATTGTGTGCCAAGTAGATAGCAGATTGGCTATCACAATAGACAGAAGCAGGAGTAGTGGTAGAGACACAAAGATCATGTAACAAGTAATGCACCCATTGGAGTTCACAAGCAATACCAGCAAGAGCTCGATACTCAGCTTCTGTGGAGGACCTTGAAACCGTGGTTTGTTTCTTCGATCTCCAAGTAATAAGAGTTGTCCCAAGGAAAACGCAGACACCAGAAACAGACCTGCGAGTGTCTATGCAGCAGCCCCAATCAGCATCAGCAAAGCCAGAGAGGGAAAGATTATTGTTACTAGGGAAGAATAAACCTTTGCTTGGAGAAGATTTAATGTAACGAAGTATTCGAGTGGCAGCCTGCATATGAGTATCCATGGGATTGGAAACATATTGACTGATTTGCTGAACAGCAAATGATAAATCTGGACGAGTAGTTGTAAGATATAGCAAACGTCCTACCAATCGTCTGTAGGCTGGTGGATCTGTATAAGGGGAGCCTTGAACACGTTGAAGTTTCTTAGAAGGATCCATTGGGGTGGAACAAGGTTTACATCCAAGAAGACCAGCATCATCTAGTAACTCCATAGCATACTTTCGTTGATTCATAATGATGCCACGGGAAGAACGAGAAATTTCAATTCCAAGAAAGAATCGTAGAGGACCTAAATCCTTGATGCAAAATTGTTTATCCAAATGCTGTTTGACTCGGGAAATTTCAAGAGAATCATTCCCTGCAAGTATGATGTCGTCCACATATACCAAGAGAGCAGTAAAAGAGTTAGTGGAACTTTTGATAAACAATGTATGATCAGCAGTTGATGAAGAATAGCCAAAAGCAAGAAGAGAATTGGAGAGTTTTGAAAACCACTGTCGACTGGCTTGTTTTAATCCATAGAGGGATTTCTCAAGTTTACAAACTTGATTGGGCTTGGAAGAAGAGATACCAGGAGGCAAGACCATGAAGACTTCTTCATTTAAATCTCCATGCAAGAATGCATTATTAACGTCCAATTGCTCTAAATTCCAACTCTTAGCTGCTGCAATTGCCAACAAAATTCGGACAGTAGAGAGTTTTGCAACCGGTGAGTAAGTATCAAAGAAGTCCACACCTTCAAGTTGGGTGTATCCTTTAGCTACAAGTCTTGCTTTATAGCGTTCTATGCTTCCATCCGATTTATGCTTGATTTTATACACCCATTTGCAACCAATGGGCTTTTTATCAAGGGGAAGATCAATGAGAGTCCGTGTTTTATTTTGTTCAAGGGCCAGAATTTCTGCATTCATGGCTTGACGCCAACACTCATGTTTGACAGCCTCAGTATATGATTTTGGTTCAACAGTAGTGCTAATGGTAAGGCAGTATTTGGTATAAGCAGGGGAAAATCTATTAAAATTGACAAAGGATGATATGGGGTAAGGAGTTTTAATGTGAGAATGATTACCTGTGGAGTCCGATGGTATGATTGCTGTAGAAGAAGAAAGATTACAGTAAAAATCATTAAGATATGAAGGAGGAGGTCGTTGTCTAACTGGCCTGCTATTGACAGGAAGATGATCCATTTGCATATGGTCTGAGTTAGGTTGATTAATGACAACTGCTGAAGGTATGTCAGAAACAACAGCAAAGGGATCAATGACAGTAGATGGAGTAGGAAAAACAGAATTTGTGTCTGGATGTTTTTGAGAAATAGAAAAAGGAAAAGTCAGCTCATGGAATACAACATTTCGAGATACAAAAATGTTATGAGATAAAAGATCCAAGAGCACAAATCCTTTTGTACCATCTTTAAATCCTAGAAAAACACATTTTTGAGCACGAGATGAAAATTTTGTTCTATGACTTACTAATGAGCTTGCAAAGCATAGACATCCAAGCACTTTGAGATGAGTTAACAAAGGAGGTGAACCATGAAGCACTTCAAATGGTGTTCTGTGATTTAAAAGAGGAGTGGTAATTCTATTTATTAAGTGAACAGCATGAGAAACAGAATATGACCATAACTGAAGTGGTAGGTTAGCTTGGAATAGAAGGGATCTAGCAACATTAAGTATATGTTGATGTTTTCGTTCGACAACTCCATTTTGTTCAGGAGTTTCAACACATGATTTTTGGTGAAGTATACCATTGTGTTGATAGTATATGGACATTTCAAATTCCATACCATTGTCACTTCTTATCTTTTTAATAGTGATGTTAAATTGATTGCGAATTAGAGTGACAAAATTCTGCAAATGACTTCGAGTTTCATGTTTATTTCGCATGAAAATAATCCAAGTGAAACGAGAATAATCGTCTACTATAGTGAGAAAGTAACGATATCCTTGAATGCTGGGGATCTTGTATGGTCCCCATATATCTACATGTATGAGTTCAAAAACATGTAAAGATTTTGTTACACTGGAACAGTAAGGCAATTTTTTTTGTTTAGCATAATGACAGACCTCACAAGGAATAACAGCTTTATTAGGAAGAAAAGGAAATTGGCATGACATGTATTTCAAAGTAGTTTCAGAAATATGTCCTAATCGAAGATGCCATAGGACAGATTCTTTATTTGAGGAATTGAAGTTGAGAGTAGCTTTGTTGAACTGCAGCATTAGTAAGAACTTTGTATTCTTGATTTATTTCTGAATGAGATTCAGAATTTTGTTGTCTTTCTTGTTGACTAACTAGAGAAAAAATCTCATTTACAGATGGAAGCGGACGCATAAGCATGATTTGAGATCTTACATTCATGAACTGTTCATTGAGTCCTCTAAGAAATCTGATAGCACGATCCTTCTCTCTTCCTTCTCTTACTCGATTTGATAGGCCACATCCACATGGCACAACACATATACAGGTTGGGAGAGGTTGCAAGGTTTCATATTCATCCCAAAGTGCTTTAATTTGAGTGTAAAAATCAGAAACAGATCGTTCACCTTGTTGAACACGATAAATTTCCTCCTGAAGATCTGCAATTCTGAAACAATCTGCTTGTGAGAATCTTTGATAAAGATCATTCCATGCATCTATTGCATTTTCTGTCCATAACACCGATTGAAGAATGCTTGAACTTATTGAACGATGGATCCAAGAAAGCACCATCATATTGCATCTTTACCAAGGATCATACATTGCATCTGTGGTAGCAGGAACTGGTATTGTGCCATCGATAAAACACACTTTATTTTTCGAGCGAAGCGCCATTTTCATCGCACGGGACCATGAGTAATAATTCTTTCCATCAAGAAGATTGGATACAAGAACTAATGCAGGATTTTCACCTGAATGCAAGAAATACGGATTTCCTGGATTTGTCAGATAATCCGGAAGGACGTTTGCCATGATTCTGACGAGGAAGAAGAAGAAAAAGAGAATGAATCAAGAAAAGAAAGTTCAGATGAATACCAGAACTCTATATCAGAGCTCTGATACCATATTATGAGCGGAAAAGTGGAGAAAGATTGTCATTCAAGATTATTCACCATTGCAAGAACAAATCTGATTTATATATCAGATGAGAAACAAAGCAAACTAACGGAACAAACAGAAAAGAAACTAACTACTAACAGAAACCTAACAGCTAACAGAAGACTAACAGAAAACTAACAAACCTAATAACTAACTATTAGTTACAACAAAGGAAGATGAACTGAACGTAAACTAATAAAGGAAGATGAAATATGTTAATATCGATCGCACTTAAAAATGCTCCGAGAACTATGTGTTAACCTTACCCATTTCTTCTCCAACGTGGGACTTTGGAAAGCATTTCTTATTTTCTTTTCGGGGCAGGTTATATTTACAAATTTTTTTTGTTTACAAACTACACTAAGTACGATAGGTAATACTTTAATCATGCAATGTACGATCGGTCGTACTTAGGTAATTTGCAAAAAAAAAAATTGTAAACGGATTTTATCCATTTCTTTTTTTAACCATTTTTTTGTCCTTTTTCCTTTTTTTTAATAAAGTAAAATTAGACCCGGTCAAAATAAAGTGTTTACCATTGCCTCTTTATTTGTTTCCTCAAAATTTTAACCCATTTGGTATTTATTTATTTTTAAATGTCTCAACTACCTTCTAAGCCACAGATCTCCACTTGGGGTGATACCGAAAATGAGAAAAAAAAAAAAAAAAAAAACTAGCTAATTAAAGCATTAGATCGATGCACCAAGTAAATATTATTCAACTATAAGATTGGAAACACCTAGGATACAAATCATTAAACAAAACTAGAAAAACCCACTGACAAAAAACAAAGAATAACCCTCTCAAGCGAAAGAAATGCAAATAAGAAACCAACTTCCAAAAAACTAGAATGGGAAGAGACCTGAAAAAAACCTCAAAAAGGTAACTTAGGGTTTCTTCCCATGAAAACAAATATGGGGCCATGTTCAACACCCAAAGAAGGTCTCGGAAGCATTTAGAAAACAAGGAATATTAGATGTGAAGAAGGAAGACTTAGACCTAGTCAGTAGAAAAAAAATAATAAAGTCACAGGAAAATATTCTAGAAAAAAAAAAAAAGCTTAAACTAATTTTGGTAATAAAAACTTGAGAACATTAATTGGCAATTGTGAGATCATTCATATCTCTTGTAATTGCTGCAATACAACTTGAACTTCGAGCAATCCCTGCTTTATTTTGTCCTCCTTTCTTCTCCCTAGGACTGAAGGAATTGACCCTTCTCCCTTCCATTTTGCTCTTTTTCAGCATCTCTTTCATGGCCTCTGCTTGGAACAGAACAGGGAAAGCCCTTCCATATTTGTTGAACCTAACACATGCACTCATGTGTGCACTCAAAGCCTCTTCTTTTTTCCCTCCATTTTTTTCCAACTCTTCCTTCACTGCCTCAGAACATAATCCACACACCCACTTCCCCAAGAACTTTTCACGTACACGTTCTATGTACTCAGGGGTGCACTCCTCACACATTCCACAACATTCACACTTTGCTTCTTGAACCTCAGTTATTGGTGCAAGTGTCAAATCAATCCCTTCCTTGGTTATCTCAAACGATATGTCTGAGATTGTTCTCTGAATGTGTTCGGATGAGAGTCTTGGTGGCTTGGACTTGTTGTTGCTCCTACTCAAAGAACTTGGCAAAGACTCTCCATGGGGTGCCATATATATATATCTCTTGCTTAATTACTTCAATGGGGTTTGAGAAGAATATTGATTGGATTGGTACAGTGACTGAATTGTTGATGAATGAAGAAGGAATCAGGAACAGTCCTATTTATAATAGTTCAAATTGTTTCTGAGAATGTGACATTGTGAACATGTGTGGATCTTAGAAGATTAATTGTCAGTTTCAATGACCGTGAACTTGCTAGATTTTTCGAGAAAGATTTAATGACAATGCAATGACTCGTGTAGCTTTTCGAAATCTGAAGTAATTGCATGTATATCTGATTTGATAGAGATGCATGTGTGTTGTATATTTTACTTCCAAGTTGACTTCCCTAGTTGTGTGGCTACAAGAAAAAAGGTGAAGATATATTCTGCATGGCTCAACTGCATGATTAGTTCCTTTGGCTGATAATAGTGCAACGCACAAATGACTTGCCTTTCATTTTTTTTAATTTTTTTTTATATTATTCGTCGATTTATTGATTACTCAATTAGTCGGATTCAAATCACATGAGCGATAAACTCTTCTTATCAAAATTTTTTTTTTCCTTTTTCAATATAGTCCGAAAAATAATATATACGAGGAAAAAAATAAAAAGGAAGATATATATACAAAATTAAGAAGCCATGGTTAAGTATAAAAAGATATATTTTATTTTTTCACAGTTCAATTATTTTTTATCTTTCTTTTTTTCACGGTCCCTCATTCTAAGCTATTGTATTAAGCGAAAAAAAAAAAATTAATAATGTTGTAAGAAGGTTGTTAGGTTATGTTATAGATATAAGGATTGTGGGACCCACACTTGTTTTTAAAAAACAAAAAAAAAAAAATAAGTTTGGGTCCCACAATCTCTATCTCTATCAGGGATGTGCAAAATAACTGAAAAATTAAACCGAACCGAATCGATTTTTAAAGAACCAGTTCATGAACCGAACCGGTTTTTAGAACCAGTTTGAGAACTGAATCATTTTGAACTGAACCGAATTGATTTTTATAACCTTTTTTTAAAAAAATTTACTTTTTCTTTTATTTTCAAAACAGGATCGACCCGAACCAGTTCTGAATCGAACCACTTCCGAACCAAACCATTTAAGCTAATTCGGTTCGATTTTTCAAAAAAAATTGGTTCGATTCGATCCATGCACATCCCTACTCTCTATAACATAACTTAACAAATTTCCTACAATATTATACTTCTATTTCCCTTATATTAATACATGTAATGTAATTGGATTTCCATAAGCGGCGGAGCCACTTCAAAACCAGCAAGCACGGACTGCATTTTAAAAATGATTGATTTCCACATTTTTTTTCAGGAATTAATATTTAACACGGGCTAAAAATTTTATCTAGCTCCGCCACTATTTTTCATGTTGGGTCCAACATACTAATATAATACGCTTAAGTAGAAAAAAAAAAAAAAAAAAAAACCCCCTTATTATTAGAATAATGTTTAAGCAAATTTTACATCCATGCAATGAGAAAAAGTTGGTTGGCATTAATAAAAAGTTCTTCCTTTTAGCAAATTGATTAGTTGTCGTCCAATACAAGCTGAGCTGAGCACCAATACAATTTGTGGGGTATTCACATGCTGGCATAGTAAAACCATATATATTTGCTTCGACTTTCTGCTTTCGTGGTAAACTTATAATTACAGTTATATCACACGAGCCTTCCTCCACAAACATGAACTTTAATTTCATTTCACGGGGAACTTAAAAAAGAGAAAGGAAAGCCATTGAACTTGCTTTCAAGAAAGATATATATAAAAAAAGTTGCAGTCTCTATCTGATAGCTAGGGTCTAGTTATATATAAAACTCTAGTGGTTATAAAGAAATTTGATAAAGCAATAAATATGTGAACAATAGTTAAGCATAATTAATGCATGTGATCGAGATAGAAAATCACTTTTCCACTAGTATTATTTCTTTTTCTTATTTCTTTTTCAATTTAAATGAACATATTACTTCCACAAACTTTGTCACGAGTTCTGGGGTTGTAGCCTAATCATCGGTATTTTTCTATTTGACTCATTTCGGAAAATATAATGATCAGGTACATAATACTATCCATCGATAGCTTCCTTGTTAACTTGTTATTCTGAAGTTCCTTTTGCAAAAGTTGCTGCTGGAAAGAGCACTAGCATTTGCCAATATATATAGTGTTGGAAACTTGGGCTGAATTACTTTCTAATTTTCAAATGTGGGAAACTACATGCAGGTGTAGAGCTTTTCTATAGTTGATCACTTTCATAATTTTAAAATTTAGATACCCATGCTTGGTGTTTAATTTTAAAGGGACATATATCTTGTGACTTTGGCAAGTGCATGCACTTAGTGTACACGTAATGGATAATGAATGAAGATTGGTTATTCTAAACACCAATTTACTATTTCAATTTTATTTGGATGGATCTAAATTAAGTACGAAAAATGGTGAAAAAAAGATAACTATTCAATTATAAAAATAATGAATAAAGGCAGAAAATCAAGTAAAGCAGTAAATAAAGTATGAGATTCCTCAATGCAGAGGATAAGGAGACTCAATCAGAAGACGTAGTCATTGAAGATCAACCGGAATCGCCAGAAGTGATTACGGAAGAAGATGGGGAAGGCAGAGTGAATTTTAAGTTGTCAGATTCCTTTAAGAAGAAAGCATGGCAACACTGGCACCAATCCTTCTTCGTAAAATTGATGGGGAAAAAGGTCTCTCTAGCATTTATGAAAAAGAAAATGGAGAACCTGTGGGCACGACAAGGTAAGATCTTTGTAACTGATCTCGAAAATGACTATTTTTTAGTTCGTTTTTCTGATAAAAAAGACATGGATTTCGCCCTCACAGCTGGGCCTTGGATCATTTTTGATCATTATCTAGCCATTAGGTCATGGGAACCTGATTTCCATCCCTATCAGGCATCTATTACTCGTATTATGGCTTGGGTGCGGTTGCCTGAATTTCCAATAGAATATGTTCACACCTCTTTAATTAAGAGTATTGGGAATTGGCTTGGAAAATTTGTGAGAATTGATGCTGCTACTACTTCATTAGCTCGAGGTCGTTTTGCAAGAATGTGTGTGGAATTAGATCTCACGAAATCTTTGCAAGTGGAATATAAAGTTGAAGGTAGACTGAAAAAGGTAGAGTATGAGGGGTTGCATCTTATTTGCTATGGTTGTGGAATGTATGGTCACAGGTTGGAAAATTGCCCGAATAGAATATGTGGAGTAACTGATAAGGAGAATTCTGAAGTGGAAAAGGACATAAATACTCACGAAATTAGTATGGAAGATGGTAAAGATGCGGCTGAGGAAAAATCCAAATTTGGTCCATGGATGCAGGTTTCACGAGGTAGGAGAAAATGAGGGGGTACAGGAAAATAGATCAGAAGTAAAACAAGGGAAAGGGATCCAAACACACTTGAAAATGGGAAACTCTTTTATGAATTTGAAAAATCAAAATGTGCAGGAGGAGAAACAGAATGATACAGGGAGGGTCAATAGTAATGGGAACCCTGTCCAGAGGTCCCTTCAATCCAAAGATAAGAAGAGTTCGGCTGCTGCAGTTGAGATGGTGGAGACTAATTCCCAATTTATTCTGGTTGGTACTCATATAGACAATAGTAGTATGAACCAGAATTTGGAAAAGGGCCATCATAAAAAGGAGTTAGTGAATGGGAAGCGAAATGCAGGAATAAAAAATCTGAATCAGTCAAAGGATAATGGAGAAGGTAGTTCTGTTGGGATGGATAATCCTAGCAGTACTAATCACCATAATACGAATGGTTTGATACCTAAACACCAAAATCAAGTCTCCATTGGTCAAGTAATGAAGACTTCAAATGATCATCTTGACCCGAAACCTCCTGACCCTATGGCTGAAGACGGTGTGCAGGAAAATGTTGCAAATGAGATGGAATATGTAAGTGCTAATGATAACATCACATTGAGGGATTGTGAAAAACAGGGATTTTCAGGCCTTGTAAACCAATCTCAAAGTTTTTAATGAATTTTCTCATATGGAATTCAAGAGGGGCTGCTAGAAGGGAGTTTGGCAATGCCCTTAAAACTCTGATTAAGAAACATATGGTGGATATGACTGTTGTGGTTGAACCTCGAACTCACAGTGGAATCTGTAGAAAGCTTATAAAGAAAGTGGGGTATGATAGTTTTGTTGTAGAAGAAGCTCAGGGGTTTGCTGGTGGAATTTGGATCATGTGGCATAGTGACAAGTTGAGTATAACTGTTCTTTCTCAATCTTCTCAATTTGTTCATTGTAAAATTACTATTCCTAATGGTAATTGTTTTGAATTCACGGCAATATATGCTAATCCTTCTCAAAGTATTAGAAATAATTTATGGGAGGATCTTCGGTCCCTTAGTAATTCTATTTCTGGTCCTTGGGTGCTTGGAGGGGATTTTAATGAAATTGCTTCTACTCATGAGAAAAAAGGTGGTGTTATTGCTGATCCTGTTAGGTGTCAGAAATTTGCTTCAGTCTTGGAAGATTGTAAGGTGGCTGATATGGGCTGTGATGGGCCCTTTTTTACTTGGCAAGGTCCTAAATGGCCTAATTTAAGAAGAGTTTACAAGCGGCTTGATAGAGTTGTTGCTAACGTAGAATGGAGAATGCTTTTTGATGGAGCTAGAGTATCTTCTCTGCCTAGACTCTTATCAGATCATAACCCAATCCTTATCAAACTGTTTGAAGATAATACTTGTGAGAAAAAGAAGCCGTTTAGATTCTTTGCTGCGTGGCAAGAGCATGACAGGTTTGTTGATTTTCTTAACTCTCATTGGGAGCAGAATTTTGATCTCCCTTATATGCTTCAAAGATTAATTCCTGAGATCAGTGTGTGGAACAGAAGGGTTTTTGGGAATATTGATAGGAGGAAAAATAGCTTAATAAAGAGGATTGCAAATATTCAAGGTAGAAGGGAGGATAATGATTCAGTTCACCTGCATACTATGGAGAAACATTATCATGATCAGCTTGGGAGGGTTCTTCTGGAGGAGGAATTGTTTTGGTTTCAAAAATCAAGACAAAAATGGATCACTGATGGGGATAGAAATACCAAATTCTATCACCTTAGTACAGTGGTGAGGAGAAGCACAAATAAAATTTTTAAATTAAAAAGCGAGGGAGATGCTTGGGTAACAAATACTGCTGATCTGAAAGAGATGGCTATAAAATATTTCAAGAGTCTGTTTCGTGAAGATATTTTAGAGAGAAGATGGATCATTTCTGATAAGCTTTGGCCTAAGCTTTCGATTTTGGAGAAAAATGAGCTGGATAGATGTCCAAATGATTTAGAAATTAAACAAGCTTTGTTTAATATTGGTGCTTTGAAGGCTCCAGGGATTGATGGTTATCCGGCAATTTTCTTCCAAAGGAATTGGGATCTGATTAAAAAGCAACTTTGCTCTCTGGTCAATCAGATTTGGAGCTATCCGAATTTATTGGCTTCTATTAACTCTACTCTTATGGTGCTCATTCCTAAGGTGCAGAATCCGATGCATATTAGTCAGTTTAGGCCTATTTCACTGTGCCCTGTGGTATATAAAATTGTCAGTAAAATTATGGTTAGCAGGTTGAAGACAATAATGGAGAAGCTGGTGTCTCCTGCCCAGTCTAGTTTTGTTCCTCATCGGCATATTCACGATAACATTATTGTGGTCCAGGAGTTAGTGCATTCTATGAGGAAAATGAGAGGTAAGACATGTTTTATGGCTATAAAAGTTGATTTGGAGAAAGCATATGATCGGCTCAATTGGAATTTCCTTAGAAATGTTTTAATGGAGATTCAAATTCCTGGGCATCTTTCTGAGTTATTAATGACTGTTGTTTCCTCTCCTAAAACTAGCATTTTATGGAATGGGAACATAACTGATGAATTTCAGCCTAGTAGAGGGGTTCGTCAGGGAGATCCAATATCCCCGTATTTGTTTGTGCTAGCAATGGAAAAGCTATCCCATATTATTCAGACTGCAGTGGATGGTAAGTTGTGGCATCCTATCAAAGCTGGTAGAGGTGGTCCGAAGATCTCTCATTTACTATTTGCTGATGATTTAATGCTCTTCTTGGAGGCTAGTGAGGATCAAATCCATATCCTCCTCAGATGCTTGAACCTGTTTGCTGAAGTTTCTGGTCAGAAAATTAGTGAACAGAAAACCAGTTTATTTTTTTATAAGAACACTCAAAGTGAGACTGCTGATAAAATCCTTCAGATAAGTGGATTTAAGAGAGTGACAAATATTGGCAAGTATCTTGGAGCTTTGATTCAACATGGTAGGGTCACTAAATCCTCATTTGCTAGTGTAGTAGATAGAGCAAAGGGAAGATTGAATAGCTGGCAAGCTAAATCCCTTTCCCAAGCAGGTAGAATTGTTCTCTCTCAATCTGTTCTATCTACTTTACCCTACTATCATATGCAGTATACTTTGTTACCTAAGAATATCTGTAATGAATTGGAGAAACTTCAAAGGGAATTCATTTGGGGTGATTCAGTTGATAAAAAGCATATGCATTTTATTGGTTGGGATGCTATCACTAAGCCAAAGAACAAAGGTGGGCTGGGTATTAAGAACCTCGCAGTGATGAATGAAGCGTTTATTGGGAAAATTATTTGGAACTTTCTTAATAACCATGATAGTTTGTGGGTTAAGGTGTTGAAGGCCAAATATGTGACTGTGGTAAATGGGCAGGTTGTATTCAATTGGAGAGCTGGTAATTCTATACTTTGGAAGGCCATGTGTGAGGTTTGGCACAAGTTGAATACTAGATTGATTTGGGACATTGGTGATGGGTCAACAATCAGGTTCTGGGAGGATAGATGGGTGGATCATGATAGCAATTTAGCTAGCAAAGCTCTCATTCCTCTCTCGGATTCTGTAAGGGAAAAGACAATTAATGAATATGTTACTGATGATGGGATGTGGGATGTGGGTCTATCTCAAATTTCCTTCCGGTTAGTATCATTCAAACAATTCGGAGTATGCTTCCACCTCAAGGAGATGGAGGAGTGGATAGATTCAGATGGAATATTAAAGGCTCTAGTGAGATTGCTGTAAAACACTTGTACAATGCTCTACTTAATGTTGATGAGGAGGAGGAGCATGCGCAGGGTGTATGGTCTTTAATCTGGAGGTTGCATGTCCCTAGTCGGGTCTGTATCCTGTTATGGAAGATTGTTCATGTCCGCTTGCCTACTAGAGATTTGTTGGCTAGAAGAAACATGGCTTCTCCAACCTGCCCCCTGTGTCAGATACATGATGAGACCATTTTACATATGGCTCGTGACTGCAATAAAATAAAGCAGGTGTGGATGGAGCTCATTAACCCTGCTTTTTACTCTATGTTTTTTAGTGCAGATTTAAGTTCCTGGTTGCTCCTGAACTTGAAGAATGATGTTGTCATGAAACTAAATGAGCATTGGCCTATCTGGTTCGCGATTACAGTGGATTGTGCTTGGCGTTGGAGGAATGAAGTGGCCCATGGGGAGGAGGATAATTTTTTGGCTTACAAGAGTCAAACAATTATTAGGCAGGTGCAAGAGATCATTTCGGCTTGGAATCTGCGTGCGTTTGGGATGTCTGGTAGAAGACAGATTCACATACCTGTTGTGTGGCAGCCCCCTAATACCGGTTGGATTAAGATTAACACAGATGGGGCATCCAAATTCAATACTAGAGATGCGGCTTGTGGAGGCCTTTTGAGGGATGAGACTGGTAGGTGGATTCAAGGATTTTCCTATCACATTGGTAAGTGCTCGGCTTTTGTTGCCGAACTCTGGGGTGTGCTTAAAAGTCTTGAATTGGCTTGGAATGGAGGGTGGCGTCGTTGTGTTTTAGAAAGTGATGCTAGTTCAGTGATCACTATGCTCTCTAAGTTTGGGGGAGCAGCTCGAGAGTCTCGTTTGGTGACTCACATTCGAGCATGGTTACAGAAAGAGTGAGAGGTGCATCTGGTTCACGTGTTTAGAGAAAGCAATGGATGTGCAGACTGGTTGTCTAAATATCCTTTGGAGCATCATTTGAATAATAATTTCACTATTTTTGATTCTCCTCCTCCTGGGATTTTGCCTTTGTATTTGGCAGATTTTTCGTTGGTTTGTAATTTTCGTAGAGTTAATCTGAACTAGTCTGTGTTGTTTGGGGCTTTTTGCCCTTTCCTTTTACCAAAAAAAAAAAAAAAGTATGAGATTCCTAATTTACAGGGAAATTGGGGTTAATTTATTATTTCCTAATTATCACTCCATACAAATTAAAATTATCTTACTTTAATTCTCTATCAAACTATATTCACTATCAAATTTATAAATTAAGATTCAATCTCTTACTATCCTAACCCTTTATACGAGAAGAAGAAACTTAATTAATCTCTTCCCCTCAATTGGATTAAGTAATTAGATATATGAATTTCAAAAAATTGCATACCGTTATGTCTATATCTAGATCATTAATCAAATATGATAATTGTCACAAGTTAAATTCATATACAAAATTCTCAATTAAATATATAAATTTAAAATCAATCCAAGAATAATCAAGTCATGGAAGCATTAAGCACATGAACAATTTCTAAATAGAAGACAAAAAGGTATTGATATGAAAAATAAGTCTAATCATATCAAAATTCAATTGAAGACTATCTTATCTACCCCTAACACAAAAGTATTTAGCTAGTCATGTCAAAGAGAGAATCAACAAAAAGATTGAAAAGAAAATCCATAATTAATTAGAAAAGAAAAAGTTCAATTTTTTTAATAACCTCCTTAATCCTTGCCCAACTAAGTCATAACAAATTTCTATTATCGGAACTCCTGGTATTATAGGAATTTTCTATCTCTGTTCTTGAGGCTTCCTTTCTATTTATGCTAATTTTATTACACATGAAAAAATAATAGGAAAATAACAAAAAAGTTTCCTAATATATAATTCTTTAAGAATGAGGAAAGTGAATTTCTTTTACTGATATCTTTATTAAATCTTTTCAAAATCAAGTAACTACGACAATTATTATTTAATAAATAATATCTCTTTATCAAACAATCATCAATATAATAAAATAAGATTAGTTAAACCGTATTTCGGTATATCAAACTTATTTAAAAAAAATTATTATAATATTAGAAAACTTATTTTTTAAATTCATTTGTTAGTGAATCGGCTGCATATTCCACCTCTTTAACCAATTTCTCCACTGAGCTGTATCAACAGTGTGTGATAGAAGTAGCAAATATCCCCCACACGTAACTACCAAATGAGGGGGAAATCTTGTTCATACTGATCAAAACAATCTTTCTCCTTACAAAATACTTAAAACTTACAGAAGAAATAATTAGTTTGTGAGAAAGAAGTTCTTTCATAATTGTCAATTGTGTATAGCCCAAAACGAAGATAGATTTGTGACAGGACATCAAGAATTCTTCCCACATCACAAGGTGCAAAACTTAGTAGGAATCGCCAAACATAGACAGGGAGCTTGAATAAGGAAATAAGCAACATAGGCTAACACATAAGTAGTCTTTACATGCAAATCCAAGTCTACACAGCAAAATACAGCAAAACACCAAGCAACAAAACATGTCTTAAAAAAGAGTGCATAGTCTTTTTTAACACATCGATTCCTGTTCTCTAATCATATCATATGTCAAACAAAAGACCAGTTCATAAACGTAAAGCAAATACAATGAGCATTCTCTTCTTCGTTCAGCACCTTCCAAGCCACTACTCTTTCATATGAGATCGGTCGCCCCATGCTTGAGAGACACATACCACCTTGAAGGCAGGCAAAACCCTATAAAAATGAACAGAAATCAATACAAAGCAAAAAATAGCTTGAAAATGCTGTAAGTTCTATTTTTAGCATACCCTGAATTCAGGGAAAAAGAAGTGAGATAAGAGAAAGGAACAATTCCACCAAGTGTGCAAAGACTATTTGGTGGGGCAAAACCCTAGACTGCAACATAATTATACAAGAAAGAAGAAATGCATATGCCACACGTCTAAAGACAAAATGTCATGTAAAGAACCTTGGGATACATCACCCCAAAAGCTAGCTCAAAAGGTGGGAGTGCCCAAGGCCTTATAAACTCCACATTAGTTGTTCATCCAACCAATGTGGGACTATATATCTCAACACCATTCAATAGCAAGCCTGGTGAAAGTGGAATCATTGCTTGTTTACTACAATAAAAAATTTTAGACCTGTTGAATAATTTGGGGAAACTCTGAGCAGAGAATCTTTCGACCATGATCGTCAAATATTTTCTCTAACGGTATGTCTTGTAAAGCAACTAAGGTAGTCTCCAGCATGTCAAGCCCTGCCTGGTTTGCGAAAGTGAACACGGGCAATGCCTGCAATAACTGAGTTCAATGAAGGTACTTTCACACAAGTAGTACAAGAGTATAATAATCAGAAGAATCGACAGTTGACTTGCAATTCTGACAGGTGTAACTGCTTTTTTTAAGGTGCCAAGTAGAAGATGGGTCTATACTCGGCAAAAGAAAAAAATAAAACATATGTAATTCACTATAGGGATTTATTTTCTCATGTTACATGAGAATTCAATTCTCATGTTGTGACTCAACTAGTGGTAAGTCCCACATTTATTAAAAATGAAAAAAGAAAAGAAAAGTTTTGCACGCAAATCGAAAGGTCACAACATGAGAATTGAATTCTCATGCAACATGAGAAAATGTTTTCCCTTCACTATAACTCATAATGCTGAACATCCTTCGAGCCCTTTCCTAAAAAATACCAGGAAATTATAGTGCAACTAAAAATTTTCATTATTTTATTACATCAGAGAAGCTGAGTTGCACTACATACAGAGAAGGTACATGATATTAAGAATAGATGCATGTTCTGTGAAATTGAAATAAATTTCGAGCATACTTTTAGAGTGCAGCACAATATTGCATCTGAGTGATGCCACAACGACTTGAGTAAAGTTTCGTTCCCCTCACTATTAGATTTAAGTAGCTCGACACCCAAGTAGCACCTACAAAATTAAGACAATCAAACAGCTATGTTAGAAAAACCAGCCTCTCCCTGAAAAATCAATAGAAGCCAAAAATTTCATAACATGTGCATGCAACTTATCTAACCTATCACTAACTTACGTGGAAGTATCTCAATTAAACTTTACTGAATAATCAGATAACAAATTAGAAATAATGATACAAGAGTTAATGAGTTGTGGAATAGCTGTCAACAGGTAGAACAACAACACAATATCAAGATTTGATGCCGTGAGTCCATTTACAGAACTCGGTACATCTGCTAGCAAGTTCGATACAAGATTCCTTTTCCTGGTAAGCAGATAAGTAGAAGGCAGGACTGTTGGAGGACAAGAGTTGGCTATCAAAGAAAAGAAAAGAAAAAAAAAAGGAAAAGTCGCTAAACGCAGGTATGCCACTTATCTAACCATTCATTAACTTTAAGAGCTGCTATTTATTTATCGAATGAGATAAATTTCTCATCCTTAAGACAATCTTGAAGAACAATGGCTTCCCATGCGAAAAGGATGTCATGAAGGATATGTCAACCTGGTACCATGGGGGTTCGTGGCTAAATACATTAGACCAGCCTCAGTCTCAGAAATGTGAAAGCAAATGGCAAGGCAAAACAAAGAGCTTACACACCTATAACTGTTGCAGATCCAACGAGCAAGTGTTTGCGCTTCAGGAGTACCTAGTGGTGTCCTAAGCCCAGCTTGTGAACTCAAATGAGAAGGTGAAAGCGCTAATGCCACCCTTTGGACAGATGATATAATGCTACGAACGTATTGTCGTGCCATGGATGCTACATGCTCTTGCATATGACTTTCAAATGCAAATTCGAATGCAATTGTCATCACAGATCTCATACAGCCAGAATTTCCAGAATAATCATTCGATGCTTTGTTTCCAGTGGGGCCAATGTCAAGGGCAGATGCAAGGTCAAGGGTGCGATTTGGGTTGGACGCTTCCTGCAAAAAATTTCATTGCAATAATTACAAGAACCTTGTAGAAAGATAAATCCTAAATTCAAACAAAATATACTGCTTCAGCAATGACTACAGCTAACCTTTCCAGAATCAAGAGGAATAATGCGAAATCCAGAAGGCAGAAGGGGGGCGTCATCAGCAAAGGATGCATCAATTGGAGCAAATATAAGTTCAGCACAGGTGCCAACAGCATTCTCATCCATTCCACTGCAGAGCTATCAAAACAAATCGAATGAACTGTTAAGAAAGTAAAATACAAGCAAGGATATGATAGAAACCAAAATGGTTGTGATTGGCAAGAACAAAAAGCTGCCTCATTCTGGTAAAATACTGAGCTAAACTTTCTTAATACTAAGCTAAACTAGCAAGTTATTTGTTCTATTAAAAATTTCAAGAGTTGGGGATAAAATATGTTTTCCTCCTCATCATAGATCATAGAAAGAAGAAAGTGAGCACAGATCACCATTCATAATTTCATTTGCTTTCAATATAGGAAATGTTGATAACATCACATCAACAGGACCAAGTGAGCATACATTATATTAAGTTTAAGATGCACGTAAATCAGCAGTGTCAATACTAACGCAAGTCAACATCAACTTCGAAACATTGCAAGCCTAGAGAGGTATGAAAAGTGAAAGGAGTAGTACAACAAACAGCTTAAAGGTTTGTTTCCATGTACCACATGAGCAAACAAGCATATCAAGTACCATCTCTGAAGGGGAGAAGCATAGAGCCAGCAACATATGGGAAAAAACTTACTTGCAAGAGAAAAACTTCTCTGGGCATTAGTGTGTCTTCAGGAGAATGAGCAATTCCTTCCAATTTAATGACTTCCAGAAACTAGCATGTATAAGCATAGTTAGAACCTGCACAATTATAAAATTTATAATACTAGTATTGAATATTTAGCACCAATTTAATACCTCCTCATGCTCGATAGTGTGGGCTAGAGGAAGAATAACTTGACCCCCATAATTTCCAACCCGAGATCCAGAAAAGCTACAAGGACCAACTTTAATGGCAGCAGCTGAGTAGGCATCCATGTTGTTGTCTGCCCATTCTGATCGATGCTCCCGTAGGAACCTTAATAGAATGGCTGGAGGCACATTCTGTACAAAGAAATGACACATGGCCATAGAAAAATATAACGCCAATGTTAAAACATCAAATTAAAAATGTCTCCGGACCATGCTTTTGTTAAGGAGAACAGCAGCACTGGAACAAGATAGAAATAATCATAACAATTAAATTAATTATTAAACAAATAAGGCAGGTTCAGCAATTGCAGATTAGAAAGATTGATGACTGATCAAACAAGTCCTCATATGTCCCCTAAACCCATTGGATAGGAGCAACTCTTTGTTAACTAGGCAATTGATAGTCAATATATTATGAATGATGATATTTGAATTACATGATTCTTTTTCAATTAAACATGATCTCAACTGCTCATACAAAAACAAGAATATTATACGAACACTACGAACTACATGTTTACAATATAATAGGAGCTTGACCTTTATCTTTCTCTAAAAAATCATTTATAGCAATAAATAGACATACTTTGTTATGAAGCATTTTACTTTATAATTTTAAGGAAATTCGGAAAAACTTGAAAGTATCCTCACCTGTAGTAGCATTGAAGCTTTGGCACATAAGACTGCATTACTGACAGGTGGAAATCCATTGGCAAAGGAAAGATTCAGACCCATTAACTTGTCAGGTGATGAATTCACTAGAACTGTAACATCATCAGCACCATTGCCAATCATTGACCATCCCTCATCAGTAAACCCATTGACTGCCTCATTGAAACCCCTGCCAGGAAATAGATGTGAGATTCCAGATTTAGATGAAATGAAATTCAACAAAAACCATGCTCCAATTTAATATATTAACCGGCTCAGTCTCTGGCCAAGTGCCCGAAGAGCTGCCGGTCGTCTACCCCACCCGGTAACATTAGACTGAGAAACTTCATGCGATATCTGCCTTAGCTGACGTAGGGCCTGCATGAAAAGGAGAAAGATGTAAAGAAGCCACAACCCTTGGTAAAACCCATAGTCTATATTTGTGCTACTCTCAACATGAAAAATATCTTCCAATTGTATAAAATCAAATACGATAATACAAAATTAATAATTACAAAAATCATACCACCATTGTTGTCTTCTGAGCCAGCACTGTTGATGATTCATACAGTGGACGCAATACTTCAGGAACACTCCATGGCTAACAATAATACAAACGTGCTGAAGTTATTTTTGTTAAATAAAAATATTAATGCAACAAAGTTAAATTCATATACCTCCAAATCCATATGATCAACAATGTGGATGATGGAACCACCTCCTTCACAAGGTCTTATCAAGTAACCGCTAGGCAGCATCTCTGCTCTAACAAAGTGCTGCACAGGAGGCATGCTTGGACCATTTTGTGTATTTTTAAGAGACCGCTCACAGATCTGAAGCAGCGAAGCATTATAAGAATGATGTAGATGTACTTGCAGGAGAACTCAACATCAAAAACACTTTTATTCCATATTAGATGGATCGGTGGTAGATGAACCAGAAAAAGGTATGGAAAGATTGAGAAAAAAATGATAAAAATAAACTTTTATATATATATATATATATATATATATATATATATATATATATATATATATATATATATATATATAATGGTGTAGCGGGTAGCGGTGGTGAAGTATTAATTTCACATAAATTATACTAACAGTAAAGAAACGAGGCAATACCGCTTTTAGTATTAATGCTCAAACATAAGAAGTCACACAAAATCAAACACATAATTCCACAATCAATGTCAAATACAAGGAACATAAAGGAAGGATCCAAAATTAAGCACAAATGAACAATAAAATTGTCAAATAGTCAAGTACAAAAAGTGAACTAATAAAGAAAATCATCATCATCTCCGGATTCTCCATCAAATTCCAACATTGGAGTGGTGTAGCGGTGTAGTGGGTGGTGGTATTGCGGCTACGCTACGCCGCTACCTTCCGCTGCGGCCAATGACGCCTAGCGTCGCGGTTTGTAGAAGCCGACCGCCGCTACCCGCTACGGTAGTGGTTTAGCGGTGCTATGGGCCGCTACCGACAACCTAGATATATATATATATTGGAAAGGTTATATTTACAAACTTTTTGTTTACAAACTACACTATGTCTGACCGTCAACACTAATTAAGAATGAATGACCGGTCATACTTAGTGTAATTTGTAAAAAAAGTTTGTAAATGAATCCTTCCCATATATATATATATATATATATATATATATATGGGCAGGATATTCTTACACCAGTGTAAGAGTTAGTAGTCTTACACTCAATCTTGATCATTGATCCACTTGTATCCAATAGCTCACATTACTAAAAAATTAGAGCCCTTAGATATAAGTGGGATCAACGGATAAGATTGAGAGTGTAACTTACATATATATATATATATATAAAGTAGTACACAATTATACGGAAAAATAAATTAAAATAAAATACAAATAAGGAGATATGAGGGGACAGAAAAGAATAAGAAGGTAAGAAATAAAAAATAAATAAATAGATAAATGAAATAAAAATAAAATAAAACAACGTAAAAAGGAATATAGGGAAAAAAACAAAATAAAAACACATAAATAAATAGGTAAGAGAAAAAAGATTGAAAGGAAAAATGTTATAAAAGAAAAGAAGGAAAAAAAAAAGAGAGAGAGAGGAAAAAATAAAAGATGAAAAGGACAAAAAAGAGTCCGTCTACAACATAGGAATAAAAATGGGAACCGTGTAATATAAAAGTACGGCTAGGCATTGCACATAAAGAGAGGTATGTTGTTAACTACAATTCCTAGTCAAATAAAATCTGAAGAAAAGAGATCTAGATAGTCATTTACCACTAGGCTTCCATCTTCTAGGACAGATGTGTAGCGCAACAACCAGAAGTCCCGAGCAGGTGCCAACGTGGTTGGTGCATATAGCTTATCACCAAAGAGTAAAGTACACAAATAAGAAACTTAGTCTGTTAAGTTACAGAGAGTCATCATTCATACACATTAAGTTGCTTTACCTGCATATAAAGCAGCTCTATAGTTCCACCATTTGCAGTGGGCAGCACATTCAGAACATCAACAGCTCGGCAATCTCGGAACCACGAAGGCCGATCTTTGAGGATTTCTGCAACCTGGAAAGGGTATAGTTGATTATCCCATCTATAAACACAAGCAAGACAATTAGTGTAAATACAGTAAATTAAGAGCACTAACCCTTGTAGGTTCTAGACCCACTAGGCCACAGGCTCTTGCGGCCACACCAGTGCAACCATGAGAAATAGCAACGATTCCAATGGAATCCGGACCAGGCTGCGCAAATCAGCAAGAATTAATGAAAAATAATAATTTAAAAAAATGTTTAGCAAGCACCCTGTAGATAGAAGACAAATCCATATTAACAAAGAAAGCCATTAGCCATCACAAGTTGGGGTGTAAAGTTATTCAAAGATGAAGATTTTCCCGGTATTTAATCATTATGTTCATAGTACGTTCCAATGAAAGTATTGAAGAATAAAACAACCAATTGATCAACCAATATTAAGAGTTATTGGGTTACCTTCATTCCAGGCATTTGGACCCACTCAACAGCAGTCCCAGTAGCCTTTGAAAGAAACTCTGCTAAAGTCTCTTCTGCAATGGACAAAAGCCTGGGAAAAATGACACGAGATTCCATAAGGCCAAACATACACAGCCAAGTTTTCACAGACAACAATGACAGAAAGGGACCCAACAATCACATCCCCACTAACCCTGCAGGACTTGCATCCCTTGGAGGATGCTGGGTTGTCAAACTGCGCTGACCACTAGTCACGGCTGACTCACAGCTTGTGTCTTTGGTTGCAAGCGTATTCTGCAGAGAAATCACCATTCTAACTCAATTCTAATGCGTTCAGTAATGAACAAAGGGAAGAACAATTGCACCCCTAAATTACTAAAAAAGCATTAAAAAAAGAAAACTTTTAAGATTGTAAATCAGGAAACTTTTAGAAAAAAGGACACAGTTGAATACAAAATTCCCAAATTAACCAAGTTGAAAGAGTAGAAACACATGAGCAAAATTCATACATTTTGGGTATGTTGACGAAAGTAACCATTTTCGTACACCAATTGAGACACCTGCTTCTGCAACCTATCATTCTCTTCCATCAGCAACTTGTTCATGGCTGTCAGCTTCCTATTTACAGCTTGCAACCGCGAAGCCTCTTTTCTCTGCTTCTCTCTACATCTGAATTAGCAACAAACACAATCCACGGACATCATCATTAAAAAAAGCATAACACCAAAGACTAAAATGAACACTTTCTGTTGTATTAATCTAGCAGTTCCCCCATCAAGTACTCGTCCATGACCATGAGCAACAATTAGTATAGCATAAACAAGAATGCAGATAATTAAATCATAAAAGTATAGCAACTTGGTTGTGCAGCCAATTGTACCTTCTGTTCTGGAACCAAACTTTGATTTGCTTTGGCTCAATGTTTGAGAGTATTGGGCACTCACGAATAAGCTGCTGGCGGCGAATGGAACTGGGTTTGGGGCAGTCATGATAAAGCCTCTCAAGTGCTTCAACCTGCTCAGGTGTGTAACGGACATACTTGCCATTATCCAATCCTGGTTTACCATCCTTGCAGGACATTGCCATAACTAACAACTACCTCAAAATTCAAACACCCCACCAACCAACCAAACGTTTGAACAACAACAACAACAACAAGTGACTTCTACCACAACTTCAATTGCTCTTTAACAGCAAGCAACCATTAGCAGATTCCTCTGCCTAGTGAGTCACGAAGAGTTTGCAGCGAAAACTGTGAGGCAAATGAGAGAACTGAAGTGGCACGCAGTTTATCTTTGTTTCCTCAGCAAGAGACAGCCACTAAACACGAGAATACGATAAAAATCTTTCGAGATCAGAGCCTTTGAAGCAACCTCATGCTAACAACAGCAACGATCTGATTCCCACAAACAAACAACACCTACAACATGGGGAAAAAAAAAAACAATTTCCTAAGAAAAGGGCCAAAAAAACAAAAAAAAACTATAACCACCCGGAAAAGTTGTACACCCGAATCGATTCTATTATCAGAAATAGCATAACCCGAACCTTGCAGAGCCAAAACGACACCGCTTTAACGATCTTCATCCACTGGAAGGTACCACTTGTGCTAATCTATTTGAATTGTTGCTGATCTTTGGACCATACTTTTCAAGCTATAAAACAAACGCCATTGAGAGAGCAAAACAGAACAAAAATAGGATGGGCAAAGATCAAAGAAGCATTTTTACTAATTTTTGTTTTTTTGCAGCTGATAGGGGAATCTCTGGCACTGTGAAATTGCTCTGAGAACTGTGATGGTGAAAACTGAATACTTCTCTCTCTCTTTTGTTTTTTTTTTTTTTTTAATCTTTTGCTTTGGGAATCAAACAAAAAAAAAATAAAAGGGGGAAAAAGAGAGGAAACCCTAACACAGCTGGAAGAGAAAGAGAGGGCAGTGGAGCATCATGTTCAGGCTTTTGCTTTTTGGAGGTGTTGTTGCCTTGTTGGTTGGTTGGTTCCTCAATTTCTCAATTTCTATGTGTCGTCTTCTCATATTTGCTCTGTTGTGAGTGTTTTCATTGGTTCTTTCACTTTCGGTTCAAAATGGAGCACCCTCTTTTTCTTATTTATATATTATATTAATTTTTCAAATTGCACTGAACTACACATTATGGACCAAACTACCCCTTTTCCCGCGGTGTGGCTGCTTTTTCTTTTTCTCTTTTTTTTTTTTTTTTTTGGAGATTATCCTCAGTAATTTCATAGATTCTATATTGATTAATTTTTAGTCTACGAAGGGTCAAAATTAAAACTTTAAATCTCTCACAAAAATAATATTAAAAAAAATTCAATTTATATTTCTACTCTTATTTATTTAATTTTTATGCACCAACTGAATTATTATCATATTTTATGGAGTGGCTGCTATTTGACACTTCATCTTTCCAACGCCTCCAAAGCCCATGGTTCCGCCGCTTTCTATATCTTTATCTGCTTAATGTCATAATTACCCTTACCCCTTCAATTACTTGCTTCTTTAATTAAGGGATTTTAAAAAAAAATTATACCTCGTGCCAGTTCTTCTCAAATTTGTTCATTAATAAAAAGATGATGGTGTTATGTACTATTTTCAATTAAAACTTTTGTTTAACAACTTGTCAATTTTTTCAGAAATTTTATTGGTGTTAGATTATAATAACTTGTTTTGTGTTTTTGGTTTTGTTGGGACGATTCTAATTGTAATTTTCAATAATTACACAGAAATTATTTAACAAATTAAAGAAAATCATTCATTTTACTCACAGTTCATGTATTTTGTGTTTGGTTTCACGTGTTTAGTTTCATATTAAGATATAAACAAATAAAAATAAAGAAAACGGGTTAATATAAAGCTTCAAATTTTTACTTGATAGATTTTTAGGTATCACTAAAAGGCGTTTAAAGCGTTCACATTATGTAGAGTAAGATAAGATCTAATCTTAAATTATTTTTTATTATACAGTAATCTTAAAATATTTTACTTCTTGTATAAAGATGAAATGTGGCAATATTAATGTGTTTATATGTTCTAATAAAATTCATAATTGTTTTTAACTTCACTCATCTAAATATATAATGTTTCATTTAGGCATGTTTTAACAAAATTCATGAGTGTATTTTAACTTCATTCATTTATTTCTAACCGTAACTTTTTACACTTAACATATATTTAAATAATAATAATTTCTGGCATATATTGCATGAGATGAATCATACAAATTATAACATCAAAAAATTCAAATATTTGATGGTTTATGTATGGTAGTGAATAATTGTTCATTCCTCTATTAAAGGTAAAAAAAAAAAAAAAAAAAAAAAAAAAAAACTTATTCAATTTGGGAAGCAAACAAGGGCAATATTGTGAAGTAGAAATCATAAAAGGAAAAATGAATGGATAGTGTAATTAGTAGTAATAATGGCAGAAAGAATAAAAAGAAAGAAGTTGAAGGGTATTAAGAGAAGATAGTGGAAGGGTAGGATGTAATATTGCGATCAGAATCTTAAAATACACAAAAGCATGGGTAAGGAGGTTTTGTGTGGGAGTGGGTCACACAGGACACCATCATGACCTTTTTGCATGCGTCTTCATTTTTTTTATATATTTATAAATATTATTATGTATCTGAGAAAAATAATTAAATTTGAATTAATAACAGCAGGAGAGAGAATATGATGATGGGGATGGCAGTGCATACATGCTATAATACCAAATACCGTATCGGTGCATGACATGAGTCATGACTCTGACTGACACGACATGTGACATTGGACGAGATGGTAGGGGTCTACTCTACAGTGAGAAGCAATGGACCTTATCGTTGTATGTGTCGCTACAAAAATATAAACATACCTCTTCTTCTGTTCTTCCATAAATCATACAATTCTATTACCATGCTAAGCTTCGTTTTCCCCTTTTGGACTTTTATATTTCGTACAATAATTTTGGAGTTTAATTTCAATGTAATATTATTTATATTATATTTTAAAGAAAATCACATTTTTATAAGAGTAAATATCATTTTTAGTTCTTAATAAATTTTACAATATCCGCTTTAGTTTAGTCCTTAGCAAATAAAAAGACTATTTAGTCCCTAATAAATTCAAAATGGATTCATTTAGTTGAAATCGTGGTACCTCACAAATTCAAAAAAAACACACATTAATCCCTCAAAAGGATTAAAATAGATCCACTTTAAATTTCTTAGAGACTATGAATAGTCTTTTTATTTGTTAGAAATTAAAATAAGTATAGTAAAATTTGCTGAGAACAGAAAAGGATATTTAATTCTTCTTTTTTAATGATCTAACCATATTATATTAAAACCAATTCTATGAATTTGTATTAATAATTGCTTTAATACAATTTTTAATTGCATAATATTTTTATTTCAAAAAATGTTATACTTAAAATCTTATTTAATAATCACAATTAATTTTTTCAAAAATATGTACTGAGCGAATACAGTTTGCATTTGGTTTCAGTGGTCCAACAATGTTGACGTTGGTGCAAGATGTTATTTTGGATAAGAAACATGGAGAAAATTTTCAATGTACCAGAACTATCGAATTAGGTGTTTTTTTTTTATTAAAAAGAGAGAAAAAAAATCCCTTTGTCTGAAAGATTAGATATCTAATCGGTGTTATATTTTGTTCTATTAAAAGAGAGAAAAAAACAATAATATTGACATAGTCCTTTGTGTGCACCCACCCATATTTTTATTTATATTTATCTTCAAGTAAAAAAAAATTAATAAAAAGGAACACCGAAGTGGTTCTGAAATTTTCTCGTAAACATGACCCATGTTAAAGCTCAATTCACCATCTTATTATAGAATAAATTGTGATTTTACAATATTCTCGCCATACCTACATATTCAAACATTTTATTATAAGATCACCTCATCCCATATACTTATGCGTGTGATATGAGATGATCCTCATAAAGGGGACCTTTCGCCTATTTGACATGGCACTCCAGAAGTTTTCCTTGTCTTTTCACTCCCTGGTCGGAACCCTGCCTACACTCATCTTTTCCGTTGCTTCACCATGCTCCTTGCTGGACTTTGGTACATTTAGCATCCTCGTGGACTTCATTCCTTTCCTTAATTTGCAAAAGAGTGTTATATATATATATATATATATATATATATATATATATATATTTCATGAGTAGGGATATTCTTATTACCAAAATTTTCTACTACAAACTTATTACCTATCTAATCACCATTGGATCAACATTTTCTCTTTTTTTCACAAACTTTTTAACATTCTCTCTTTGATTCAATGGTGATTAGATAGGTAATAAGTTAGTAGTAAAAAAATTTGGTAGTAAGAATATTCTCCCTCTATATTCATATGGAAAGATCACAATAAATTAATTGTTATAATTTTGTAATTATCTATTTTAATATATTTTTTTATTTTCCTTCATTATTTTTAATCCATTTTTATATAGTTATGATTCTTTACACAATTATATTATTTTTTTTAAGGTTTTATTAGTCTCATGCAATAAATGAGAAGTTCTCTCATGTTATAAAGATAATCATGTGTAGGATCCACTCACTCATAGAAAAAGAAAATAAAAAAAAAACACAAAAATTAATGTATATACAGGAGAAAAAAAAATTCATATAGCATAATAGTAATTTTTTTTTTTAATATGAGAAATGTAATCACCTTTGAGTCAAAGAGAGAATGTTAAAAAGTTTTTGCAAAAAGAGAAAATGGTGATTAAATAGGTAGTAAGTCTCTCTCCAAGTAGAAGATTTTGGTATGTGTCTATAACATAATAGTAATTTTTTTTTTTTTAATATGAGAAATGTATGGCAAATTGGCAGCTGCATGATGAGTGGGTGTCCAATCTCTTGAGATATTTGGGCTCTAGTAAGCTCCTTCTAGCAAATATGAAGTTTAAGGTTATGCAAGTCAAACCCCCTCTATTCCATTTTGCCTTCAATCTCATAATGTATGAATAAGGTTGGTTCGGTAGACATTGATAGGATTAGCGTAGGATATAATATGGGATTGATAAGAATAGAATATGATATGTGGCTGATAAGCCTATATTATGTCATGTGTTTGATGAACACATGATTAGCAATCTGATAAGATTATGTAGAAGAAAAAAGGAAAAGAAAAAATAAAATATAATGCAATAAATACAAATATATTGTGTAGCGGGAGGATATATTGGGTAGTGTGGGATATATTGGGTATCCAATATTGGTATCCTATCCTATTGAATCCAACCTCAGCTCCCCCATAGAATAAGAAATCATGTATTGGATAGGATAAAATAAGGGAATAGGATAAACTAATCATATCCCATTGACCCACCAAACAAGAGATAAATATAGGATATGATAAGTTATCCTATCATATCTTCTTTATCATGTGCTCCAAACAGGCCCTAAATGTTATATGAATTTATAAACTATATTAATAACATAGGTACAGGATCTCTCGAGTCACTGGAGATAAAATTATCTCCGGTGAACCCAAAACGATGTCGTTTTGAGACAGAAATAAAGGTATTTTTGTAATTCTAATATATTACGGGGTTATATTAGTCTTTATCATTATAATTTTTTAATCTTATAACCCGAAACGACGTCGTTTTGAGCTCAATTGAGATAATTTTATCTCCCGTGATTGGAGAGATACTTTTCCCTAATAACATTATATGATTTAAAAAAAAAAACTTAATAGCGTAAATATTGTTTAAAATTATTATCTCAACATAGTATATTTCTTTTTTTGGGGGGAAGATATATGGGCTTATCGTTTCTCAAGCTGCTTGAGACAAAATTATCTCTGGCTACAAAATCATAATCGTACAAAGATGAATCAATGGTGATAAAGAAAAAAAAAAGAATCATAACCATTTAAAGATGAATCAATTAATATAAGTAAATAAATAAATAAAACTATGTAATTTTGGAGTGACAAAAAATAAACTTATCTTAAGCGTCAATATAAATATTTTTCTCAAGATATATAGTATTTTTCTTGGTAAGAAAAATTAAATAAATGAAAAGCAATTATTGGAAGGCGTCGAGGGCGCTGACATTGTTCTCACGCCGGGGTTCATACCCGTCCATTTCGTCACATATATTGACCAAATGAATGAAGGATCTGTGCTACATACTGTTGCAATCATACATCATCTATTCTACTTTTTTATTTTATTCTTTATTAAATTAACCATTGGTCTATGCCCAATACGGCTTAAGAGAATTGGACGGAAAAGCCCAACTTCATAAAAAAAATATAACACTTGTTTTAAAAAATTGACGGAGAAAGTCAAACTTTTAAAAGAGATATTTAGGATTTATTTGATTGTGTTCTGATTTTTTGTTCTTAAAATTATTTTATAAAATTGTTATGGAAACAGTTGTTCTACATATATTATTTTTTTTAAAAGTTAAAAATCAAAACAGAAAATAAAAACAACTCATACATGTTCTCTAAATTTGATTTAAAAAAAAAATAGTTATAGTTTTCAAAACATTTTTTACAAAACAGGTCTTACCAAACGAGTTTTTTAGTTTTTTTTTGTTCTGAAAACTAAAAAAATGTTTTCCAGAACAGGCTCTGTTTGATTGTTGTTTTCAAAAACAGTTTTTTAGTTTTTAGAACAAAAAAATAAAAAAAAAACTCGTTTGGTAAGGCCTGTTTCGTAAAAAATGTTTTGAAAACTATAACAGATTTTTTTGTTTTTAGAATCAAAATTAGATAATATGTCCGAGTTATTTTTGTTTTCTGTTTTAGTTTTTAACTTTTAAAAATAAATAAATATAGAAAATAATTATTTCCATAACTATTTTATAAAACAGTTTTAAGAACAAAGTACTAGAACACAATCAAACAGACCCTTAATTTTTGTCTTGCCAAATATTTTTTAATTAATAATATAACTTATTTATTTTGTCTTTCATTAAAATTATTGATTTTAAGTAATTATCATAAAAAAAAAGTATTGATTCAAAGCAACACTAACAAGAATCATATAGTAATAGGGAAAAAAGTTTCTGATGTTACTTTAGATAATTTTATCTAATTTTCATCGAAACGACGTCATTTTGGGGTTGAAAAATTAAAAAAATAGAGTCTTAACACTATTATAACCCTGAAATAAATTAAAATTACAAAAATACCATGATTTCTGTCCCAAAACGACGTCATTTTGATGAACATTAGATAAAATTATCTAAAGTAGCATCGGAAAAAACAAACCCATAGTAATATACACATTTGGGGAAAAAATTTAATAAGTTTTTATATAATTGATTATGTACATTGTGACAGTATTTGTACCATTTCTTTTTACTTTCCCAATTATAAAACTAAATATAAACCATCAATGTTAAAGTAACTATTATAATATAAGTGACATTTTGAATTATGTCAATATTCTTTTCATTTATTCGTTATTTAAAAGATCATCAACTGAGAAAATTAAGTAAAAATGATTTTAAAATATTTAATTTATAAATGAAAAAAAATATGAAGATTATACTTCTAACCTCTTTTTCCATACAATCTCTTACAACCACTTTTATCGTTGTTAAATCAAAATCAAATTAATGGCTCTCACTTAATATTATTTTATAACCGTTGATTTGGTTTTGATCCACCAACCATAAAAGTGATTATAAGAGAAAATAAATTATAAATATAACCTCTCTAAAAATAATTGTTGCTATCTAATTAAAATGAGAAATAAAAATGTAACTAATTAACTCTTTAAATGATAGTTCAATACGTATAAAATAGTGGTTATCAGAAAATAGTTATGCTATAGTTTACTAATTAATATAAGTCTTTAATGTTTCTAAAGTAAATATAGATAAGTTATCTACATTCGCTCCCAAAACGACATCGTATTGGGTTTAAAAATTATAATAGAAAAGATTATTATAACCCTGACATAAATTATAATTGCAAAAATACCTTGATTTCAACCTCAAAAAAACGTCGTTTTGGACAAGTTATCTACATTGACGGTAGAAAAAACAAAACCTTAATATAAATAAGAGATAATGAAATTTATGAAATACTAAGTTAGAATATTTAAGGACATTAATTTTTATGACTAAATACAACAAAAATATTAAATATTAAATTATGAGGTCTAAAGTTTTGGGGCCTCCTCTAAGGACTTTATGAATTCTACCCTTGAGTAATTGGCACGGTTCATGCCTCATGCTATATACATGTGATTGGCCTAACAATGCTTTAGTAGTTTTCATAAATCTAATTAGGTTGAGTTCAATCAAACAACAAACCAAACAGCTAAACACAGCCCAATCTAGGGGTAGCCAGCCACACCCATCGCATCTTTAATCAAAAGGTGATGACAACTATACGGTAGAGAATGAAAATTTTGCAAATTCCATCCACGGGTGAGAACAAAACCATTATCTGGGTCCTATTGTCATTTTTTTTTTGCTGTCTTCCCAGTTTTCTCTTGGCATCTGGACGAAATGAAGTACCAAAAGTTCCTATTTTCTTTCCTCTCATCTTCTCTCAAACCGAACTGAAGCTTAATGTCCAAAAGAAAAAGGTTAAGTAAACAAAAAAATAGAGCTTCTGTATTGGGCTTTCCTGGATCCTGATTCCTGAATGCATAATTTGATTGTTGATTCCAACTTGCAAATCACTATACTACAAAGATACTTACCATGGGTCACTTATGCTTTGCCCCTTCATCAGGGTAAAAAATGAGAGAAAAGGAAAGAAAGTGAAGGAAAAAGGGAGATATCAGAAAGAAATGTGATGACTTTATTCAAAATGATCATGTACAGCATGTGTGTGTGTGTGTGTGTGCAGACTTCGGGGCACAGCTAACCACGATCCAACATGCTTAATTTCATTAACCAACGCCAAAACTAATTCTGCTATCCATTCAATCCCACAAATATAGAGGTGAAGGATTCAACTGAGTTTGGACCTCTATATGAAACTGAGAAGCAGAGATAGTTTTTGTTAGGACATGGGCAACTTGGTCATGAGATGGAATATAAAAATGAACGGCAATCTGCTTAGCCACAACTTATTCTCTACCAATTGAGATCAAGCTCAAAGTGCTTGGTCCGATCGGGTTAGCAGCAAATAGGACAGCAGGTTGTGACAGTACACAATAGAAGGAGAAGAAGCAAAAGCTGCAATTCCCCTTAGCAGAGATCTGATCTAGTCAATTCAGTAACAACCGCAGCTAGGCTTTGGTACTCGGCTTATCAGTATCTTGGGAGTTCAAATTCAAAAGACCGAGTAAATTTTTAGTATTCTTATAGTATATACTCCAGTCCACTACCTAAATTAATATACATAGACTCAATTTACATTAAAAATGAAGATGTGTGGTAAAGTTGAGTGATGTGTTCCTAATTTAAATTGGTGAAGTAGGTACTACAAAAAATACTGAAAATCTATATCCCAAAACACATGGTTGGAACCAAGAAATACACACAAGTGAGAAGCCTATGGTTGACCTCCTATCATCAATATCAGAACCCTAATGAGCATCACAAATCCCATATAGGAAGATTTGCCCAGGTGAAGGCCTTGGGGCAATATGCCGCCAAGATACCTCATGATTCGCCTAACACCCTATTTGACTGCGAGAACAGGCAAGAAAGGCCACCCATTGGCAACACTTCAAAGACACAGCTGTGGTGGACAGTGGTCCATGGACTCAACTCCGTCTGAAGTAGGATATCAGTTGCGGACGGTAAACAGGATGAAGGTGGCTGGTAAGGTTAGTTTGGCTGTAAGTGCTGCATTTTGGATGTATCTAAAATGATATGATTTAGTTGTTTAATGAGTGTTTTGTGGTTCTATTCTCTGGAGGTCACCAATGCTTTGGAGGGAAATATCTATGGTACTTGTACCATTCACTCAGTGCATCCATCCAATAAAAAATGAGGAATGACTGTCATGTTTGTATGGAAAGAAAAGAAAAATATATTTTTTTATCATCACTAATTAAATGGCAGATGTACCTACTACAGATGTACAGGAGATGATCTCTCTTCGGAGATGTTGCTGTGTAGTGCGCACGACAGAGAGGTAATAGACAAGAAGAACTGGAAAGGCAAAATCTTTTAAGAGAGTAGGAATGAGTCCATAACAGGCAATGGACTAAAATGTAAATAATCATAAGGTCTGAACTTTCAACTGACAATGTCATGATGATCCAAATAAGATTAAAATCACTTCATACGCCATCCAAACAAAAAGAACATTTCATAGTCTAAGGTAGCCAATCAATTGCCATAAATTGAATTTAAAACAACATAGAAAGTCAATGAAGAGTGACCAACAAGGAAACTGCAAATTCCAGACGCTAAGGAAACCAAAACCAACACGAGGAGTAATCACAAACAGAGTGTGTGCATGTCTCTATAATAAATCCCAAACCACAAAGATCATGAGGCAATAATATTAAACAAAAAATAAAAACATAGTTAATTAATTTTCATCTGAAATTCAACACCAGCACAATCACATATTGAAATTATGGAAAGCAAAACAAAATAAATTCCATTTAATAATCAGAAACTCTATTATTGCTGAAATTAAAATTGAAATTGAAATTGAAATTGAAATTAAAATCTCCTGGGAGGGGCAGAGCGACCAAATGTAAACTGCTGCTGGACAGGGACAGGGTCGACCTGGACGATTCCTGGGATGTCGGACATTCCGAGGGAGGCGAGCATGTCGAGCGTCTCCTTGTCGACCTGGACATTGTCGGTGCTGATGGCTGATTCATCGGGGACGAAGTCCATGCGGCGCTCACGCTCCTCCTCTTGGAGCTTGAGGGAGATGCCACGCACTGGTCCCTTCTGGATCCTTTTCATCAAGTGGGTAGAGAAACCTGCGATCTTGTTGCGAAGCCTCTTCGAGGGTATGAGAGCAACCTCCTCCAGGATCTTCTTGTTCGTGTGGAAGTCCAGCGTCATACGAGAGTAGTACCTCTCTATCACTTGCCTTGACGACTTCTTCACCGTCTTCGTGCGAACCCTTCCCATTCTTCCAACTCCAACTGCTACTGTGAGACCGGGAAAGGAGAAAAGGAGATACAACCAAACAAACTCACCTTGAGGGAAGGGAAGAAGCGGCTAGGGTTTTCTTTTCTTTTACCTCTCCAAATGTGCTTATATAAATAAATACCGTATTTAAAAAAATAATAACTATAAATACTTTTTTATTTTTTTGGTAAACTAAATACTTTATTTTTAATTCTTAATTAGGGGGTTCTGTTTCTTCAATTTTGATAAATAATTCTAAAAAAAAGCTCTATACCAAGTCATGCCTTTTCTAAGTGTGAATGAGGTAAAGATCATGTATACATTAGACATGAGTAGTCACGTCTTATTTAAGCATGTTTTATGCAGGGGAATCATGTTTTTATTTTTATTTTTTTGGTAATATAAAGAGAATAAAACAAACTTTAAAACTAAAAAAAAAGCTTCTCTTTAGCGCGTTTGGTTGATTTTTAATGCTGTTTTGCAGAAAAGTTGAATAGATGGGGAAGTTAAAAAAAAGTAGTTTGGTTGAATAGAATTTTATCGGGAAAATATATGAAAATTTTGGAAACCCATGTTTGGTAAAAAAAAATAAAAAATTTGATGGGTTAATGATGTAAAATTACAAAATTAACCCCGATACACAGCTTATTATCTAAACAAGTGGCCAGAGAGTGGCATTTGTCCTTCATCGAAGATATTTTGTCATCCACAGCGTGGTTTCCATTGAGATCGATTTTAACCACACTAGCTTAAAGTTGGCGACCCCAAATCTATATAATATAAAATAACATTTAAATTAATCAACAGTTGCACATTTTATTGTCATTTTGTTGGTAAGTGAAGTTAATGATCTGACATACATTTGTTATCCTTGCATGACCTTTTATGGAGCATATTTCATTTTGGATCTGTTGGATTTTTTTGAAACGTATCGCTATCTTGTTTAAACCCACAAGTTAAATATATTCGTATTGAGTACATATTCGTATCTTGCTTTTCAAATACTGTGATTTATATTGGTAATTACAATAACGTTATTTTTGGTTTGTGGAAAATGTACATGTAGAAAAAGTTAATTATATTTAGTTTTTTTGCTCTTCTTGCGGGGGTGTATGAATTGCACAGATGGACAAAGACAAAACCAGGTTAATCACAAATTTTCTAACTGTCACATGTATAATTTTATAGCTTCACCAAAATCATGAGCCAAGTTTATGGGTGTGTTATGTTGGGTTTATGGTAAATTATAGCAGTAATGGGTTGCAAATATTAATAACTTTATTATTGTTAATCTTCGTAACAAGACGATTTTGTAAAGGACAAGACCATTAATTGAAGGATATGGGTGGAAATAATAATTGATGGGTTTGACGTAAAATCGTATTCTTCATCGTTGTACGCATAACTAAATATTAATAACTTGCGTATGTCATAATCCTAAAGATTTTTTGGATAATAATAACAACATTTCTTTGAATGGCCCAGTTGTCGGACTTGTGTGATGACGCAGGATTGTCATTTCTTTAAACGAGGATCTAGGGGAGCAACATATTCTAAACCTTCTTCTTTCATTAAATTAAAAGGTCAAGTTTTTTTTTTGGTTAAAAAAGGTCAAGCTTTTATAAAAATGTTAAGTTTTCATTTTCATGATACTGTCTCTGTTTGTTTGTTTTTTTTATTTCTTTTTCTTCAGAGATGGTCTTTTTAAATTGAATTATTTATGTATAAAAACCTTTGACTGATGTGTACCAAATTCAGAATATTGTCTCTGTTAGTTCTTGTAAAAACAGTTAACGCATTACTTGCTTTGTTTGGTGGAAGAAAGGATCCAATTTGGACTTTAGAACTATCAAATTTGCTTTTCTAAAAATCAAGTTGAATTTGTACTCAAATCATTTGCTGAAACAATGGAATTAACATTGCCCCTGTAACACTAAAAAAAAACCCATCATAATAACACACAGGTTCAGGGTATCAACAAAAGCCACTGAAATGACAAACAATCTGTCCACTAAAAAAAACCCATCATAATAACAAACAATCTGTCCAATAACAAAAATGCAAAAAAATAGGTCATGGTCAACAAGCAGCCATGTAATTAATCAAAATGCAAGCAACAAGATCAAAAATCACCATATCCACTTACTTTTATTTTAAATTGTAATTGTGAATCAGTATCCAAAGAAGACTTTCAATAAATTTCAAACACAAATTGCACAAAAGGGGAGGGTGTTCAATCACTGCATATGAACCACTTAAATCACGATCTTACTGGGGAACAACGAACTTCACCTAAAACGGAACACGAAGACTTTATGGTCACTGATTATATTGTATTATGTTTAATTTTTTTGCCGTGAAAGTGCAGTGCCCAGCCATGTATACCATTAGAAATGAAGAAAATATCTTATCTTATTATAAGGGTGTTTAAATTGTGTGAACAGTGCATTATCTGGCTTTTCCAAAAAAACCACCCTTTTTTCCAAATAGGGTAATATAAAAAGAAAAACCCATGAAATTAATTGGATGGGTATTTGATCAAAATCTCTTGAAATTGTGTTTTTAAAAACCATGTTTCATTTGCATAGGAATATGATGAAAAGAATTGAACCAAACACCACCTTAAATCTTGAAGAAATCTTTCATTACAGCCTATAGAAAGAGAAGTGAAAATCTATATATCCCAACTTGGCGTGTATGCATGCGTAGCAAACCAGTCAGCTACCCCATTCGATTCTCTGTATGTATGAGACACATAAACATGTCAGCTCCTCTT
Source organism: Gastrolobium villosum (assembly GCA_032173675.1). Lineage (NCBI taxonomy): Eukaryota > Viridiplantae > Streptophyta > Magnoliopsida > Fabales > Fabaceae > Gastrolobium > Gastrolobium villosum. The sequence continues at coordinate 66,178 of JAVKPL010015546.1, read as the reverse complement.
CAGAAGATCTTTAATACATTGGATCAGCCCAGGTAATGGATGCATCTCTCTATTTCTTTGGAGAATAACTGTATAGCTACTGTTGAATCCCTTTCAACCCACACCTTCCTATACCCATATTCCCAAGCTATTTGTAGACCCATAAATGAATCCCAAATCTTAGCAGCAACCAAATCACAGCAGTCCAATTTTTTTGAAAATCTTATTAGCCAAGCTCCTCTACAATCTCTTATTACCCCTTCGCAACCTGACTCGAGTTTCCCTTGAACACAATATCCATCTGTGTTAAGTTTTCTCCATCCTTCCATGGGACAATGCCAACTAATAAATCTTTCGATTATGGTCGATTGCGACCGGAGACCTCCTCTTTGTAGAGTCAACTGTGAAAATAATTATCTCTTAAGGGAGCGTTTGATATTGGAGAAATTTTTTTGTATACTGGAATCACGATTACTTGAAATATGGTTGCAACAAAAATCGTTTGGGAATTTTACGGAAAAAAAGTGTTTGGTAAGATAAAATATTACCGGAAATATTGGTTAATTTTTCTAAATGAATGTTTGGTTGAAAACAAAATATTGCCGGGAATATGATGAAATTTTACAAAAGTACCCTCGTAATTTTTCTTATCAACTTCTTTTTTAAACTATTTTTTTGTGTAATTATTGTTCTATTAGAAAATCCGATCAATGCTGCGAAGTACGAAACTTCATACTTTTAGCCTGGGTAACCAAGCAAATCATTCACTTCGTCCCATTTTGAACCAAACAAGCTCCCTCACTTTTACTTGAATGGTTCAGCTGTAACACCAACATTATAGCAGCAAACCAGTTCTTGGACCAAAGCTGATGCAAAGCTATTTGAGCCAACAAAGGGAAACAAGACGAGAAGAAGAGGGTATCTTATTTGCAGTTTCAGACAATGTTATTCAGCACGGTGGAGAGATGGTATCAGATTTTGTGAACCACACAAATCTTAGTCAAAAACCACAATAAAAATCATGCGAACATACCTCAGCCCTTCCGTAGGAACATTCGCTCGAGACCAACATCCAGTGACAAACAAGCAACAAACAAGCTCCAAGAGTGATTTAGACTGAGAAATAGCACGAAAAGAAGCCAAGGAGTGGGAACGAATAATTAGCATGTTCTAAATGGGAATTATGATTTAGAATTGGTAGTATAAAAAGGAAGCCTGAGTATAAACTATACCCTTCAAAATTTTATGTTTTTCCTCTACCAAATGTGGAAATAAATAATTTTCACTTACAATTTTCTCGACATTCAATATATTACTCCATACCAAACTGTCCCTAAATGAAAACTTATACGAAGGATATTTGCTGGTTGTCTGCCCGTTTGCTCAAATACCCATTGATTTTGTGCTTTCCAAATTAACCAACAATGCCAAAAAGGATGGGTCAATTCCCCACCTCTTCACCCATGTTAAAAGTTGATAGATTATACTGTAACCATTCCCCAAAATCTTGAAAGAAGAATCTTTGCCTTTTTCTTCGGGGAATTAGGAGGTTATTTATGGTGGAATGGGCCTTGGTATTTCTTGACCAAAAAAAGAAAGAAAAAAGAAGTGAGGGATAATTTAAAAAGAAGATATGGATATAAATATAAAAAAAAATTCCTTTATTGGAAAAGAAGCATCCCAAAAATTGTGCACCGGGATCATAATAAAAGAATCCGAGAATCAAGAGTCGTGTTTTTTTTTAGGTATGAGTGGTCACGTTTTGAAATGTGACTGTGCAATATATCTGTAAATTAGTTTAAAATAATTATGTTTTCATTATTTTTTATGCCTACAAACTAATGTTTGGATTTTTTTTTAAAGTAAAAAAATAAAGAAATTAAAACCTTGCTATTTTTTTAAACTAAAATTTATAGCTTCTAAAAAAGGCTAAAGTAAAAAACAAAAAATTTTAAATCAAATTTACCAAAACCCCAATTATTCTCACATCTCATGTTTGGATTTTTTTTTAAAGTAAAAAAATAAAGAAATTAAAACCTTGCTATAAAAATTTTTTAAAGGTTGTGTTACTAAAATTTATAGGATTGCGATTACCATTTTATTAAATTTAATATAAATATTTGGCTATGTTTCTTTGCAAAATTTATAAAAAACAAAAAATATTTATAATATACAAATTTAAAAATATTATTTAATATCAAAACGTGTCCTAACGTGTCGAAATCCAATATTTTTTAGAATTAACGTCACATCTGTCATGTCGTCGGTGTCCGTGCTACTGCCGCTGCCACCCGTGTTACACCGACACAGGAAAAGGAATACAACATAACATGTTAATTTTAAACAAATTTATTTTTTGACACGTTAGCATATGTTTTGATATTAAATAAAGCAAAACTTATAATACCTATCAATTTTGTAAAAAAAGTATTTATATTAAACTCAATAAAATGATAATTATAATCCAACGAATCTAAAAGTTGGAATTAAAAACTCCATTTGTGGGACCACTCTGCATATATCAATCGAAGCTTGTTGTGAAAGATAAATCAATAAAAAATCTTACATAAATGTAATATTATAGGCTTTTCAAAGAATCCCCTTCATGTTCTGCTGGCCAAGGATGACCAAGAGAATAGAAGCTCTATGGATTTTTACACTGGAATATTGAATTATAGTACTTGGAATTTTTGTAATGCTTGGCTCAAAGCACTGCTCTTCTTGTTGTTTATAGTACTCCCGCTGGGATTACGAAGTTCACTTCCGTTATCTATTCAGTATTCACAAAGAGACAAACCTTAGCATGTATGAACCTTTCCAAGCTTGGACTATCATTTTCAAAATAAACTTTAATTAATCAATCTTTATACACGGAAATATGCATACACATATGACACTTCTTTGTTTTGGACTGATGTATAAAGTATTCTTCTAGTGTCCTTTTTTTTTTCTTCACAAATGCATGTAACGCACGTATAAGGAAAGGAAATGAATTGCGCTAATTTCATGTTCAAATCAGTATTCATGTCCGAGGGAAGTTTATGTGATTTCATCATTTGGGGTGCAATGTGGGTTGTGAGCAAATTATCATACCAGAAATCGGTACATTTTTAGGAAATGCAAAACTCTCTGCATTTATGCTTTTTCATTGAAAAAACTCTTTGAATGTTTAAACATTTTTTTTCTTGTTGCCTGATAAATGATAAAATTATTGCCTGGTTCAGGCCTCTGTAACATGCTGCCTCGTTTGCTGTAGTTGAGGATTGATTATTGTCCTTGCAATGGTACATAATACTGACTAGTATGCTCCATTTGTTAGCAAAATTAACAATTTGTATGTTCATTAGTATTTTAAAACTTTGTGTATGGCCTTGATCTTTATTGCCAAACAGACAAAATTGATGGATTAATTCTAACCTTTGGATTGTAAATATAGTTGAATGATTTTTTTGAAATTTCGCTTGGTTAGATCTCACAAGTATTAGCAGACCAATATTTCGGTTACAAGAGCCCCACCCCATTGGAAAAGCCCTTCTTGTTGCTTTCGAAATGAGCACTCTCTCTCTCTCTCTCAAAGGGTTTACAACAATATCATAAAAAAGGCACCCATTTCGTCTTATTTTTTTTTTACTACCGTGTTCTGCTTATTTTACATTCTCTCAAAGGGTTAATTTGACTTTTAAGTTCTGCTTATTTTAAATTATTTTAATATATATATATATATATATATATATTAAAAAAACTGCTATCCAAACACATAAAATTATTGAAAAGGATTTAAAAAAAAAAAATAGATTTTGGATACATTTTGTATAAAATTAACTTTTAAATATTTTTCTCAAGAAAGCATAATATAATAAGGGGTTAGAACTATCATGTTGCATCAATGAATATATGTCTCAGCAGACCCATCAAACTTTGTGTTTTTTTTTTTTTTCTTAAACAAAACCTATGGACGCTAAAGGTAAAAAAAATTATACCAATTTTAAAAATTAATTGATGCTAAGACACCACATAAACAACAAGCGACTTCTCCACTACCTGTGGGCCCCACATTTTGTGTTTCTATGACAAAATGTATCCACTTAGTTATAAATCCATATAATAAATACTAAAAGTTTAAATGAAGCTGCTTGTTAAATTTAAATTAAAAATGCAATGAATTGTGGAGCTTTGAAAATCAAAAGTTAAACTCAAAATCGAAAAAGAAAAGAAAAGAAAAGAAGCGAAAAAGGGGAATTAGGGTTTCGAAATGAAATACTAACGAAATGAAAATGTTAAATCGGAGTAATTGAATTGTTATTACAATGGCCGCTTCGCGTGGTCTATTTGCTTAGCGTTTGGTTTGGGAGGGAAACGTCTAAAACCCCAAAAATTCAGAATCTGAATCTATCACACCTCATCCTTCAATCCCACACTCATAGATCCAAAAATGGAAGAAAAAAATGCATGTAACACACTGTTGTGCCTTATGCAGATGTCCCATCGTTGATCAGGTGTTTGATGTTGAATCTATAGCTTTCTTTCTAGATATTTATGAATTAGGTATCTAGGGGACAACGAATCACTACAGACTATATGATAGCCATAGCCATAGCCATAGTCAGAAGGGATATGTGTGCACTATCGTGTTTGAATGAAAATAGGATTCGAAAGACCCCATAGATGTGTTCTTTAGCTCCTATTTATAGAACTTATCCTTGAGCTTGTGTTTGGTTGGGCTTCTTCCAAGAATGGATCTTTCCCTGGTCCATAACACACATATAAGGAAAGGAAATGAATTCCGATAATTTCTTGTTCAAATCAGTATTCATGTCCGAGGGAAGTTTATGTGATTTCATCATTTGGGGTGCGATGTGGGTTGTGAGCAAATTATCATTCCAGAAATCGGTACATTTTTAGGAAATGCAAAACTCTATGCAAAACTCTACTTAGTCATGTCACTTTGCATGATAGGATTGGGTACGCCTTATTGGTGCGTCCCACAAAGGAACAATAATTAAGTGATCTAGGCCTACTTCATTCTTTGTGGTCCCTTTCACATAAGAAAATTTTTTCTTCCATTTTTGTCTCTTTCTTCTTTTCTAATTTTGCCCCTCCATTTTGAGAGAGGGAGCATCCAACATCCCATGGGCCAGGAGCATTATATTTCTTCTCCCCATGAAGATCCGCATCCGTCACCTTTTTTTTTTTTTTTTCAAAAAAAAAAATGAACAAAAACACTATTTTTTTAGGGAGGATATTCTTACTATCAAAATTTTTTACTACTAACTTACTACCACCATATCTAATCATAAGTTGGTAATAGAAAATTTTGGTAATAAGAATATCCTTCCACATTTATTTTTTTCTCACAGTAACATCTTTCCAGTTACCTGTCTCTGTTGAGCTTGAATACCAATCTAATTTGATCAACCCCAACTGCAGGTAATCCTTCTGATCACTCAAATATTACTTTACCTTAATGTTTCATAATTACATTAATTGTTTAACTAAATTTGGTTCTTTGTCCCTGATTTTTAAAAAAATATTATAAATATTTAATTAAATCACTAAGCTATAATTTCTGTTTAATATTCTTATTAACAATTAAATAGTGTAACTAAGTAGGGTTTTTTTCTTTACCTTTTATAGCTTATAATTACTAAATTAATCTGTTTTATTAACGTTTCATTAACAACTAATCTGCTGACCCAAAAAAAAGTAAATAAACAATTAGTGCATCTAAAAGGATTTCAATAATTCCAAGGGTAATAATTGTATTTATAAAATAATATAAACACTAATTATAAAAAAACCCTAAAAGAAAATTACAGTGTCAATAATTAAAACAGTAATTACAAATTAATTTTTTTACTGATAAATTTCATTACTACAGTTATTCTAACATAAACACTAAGTAATTAAAATAAGGGGAAAAAGTTTCCGACGTTACTTTAGATAATTTTATCTAATGTTCATCGAAACGATGTCGTTTTTGGTTGAAAAATTAAAAAATTAGAATAATAAAGATTATTATAACCCTGAAATAAATTAAAATTACAAAAGACCATGATTTCCATCCCAAAACAACGTCGTTTTGGTGAACATTAGATAAAGTTATCTAAAGTAACTTTAGAAAAAAACAAACTGTTAAAATAATTAACTTACTTTTTATTACTATTTCATAATTACAGTATATAAATTAGGGTTTTCCTTTTGTGATTTAAATGACACAACAAAGTTTCCTACACACAACATTTTGTGGGACCCACACTTTTTAAAACAAACAAAAATAAATATAAATTAAGATACGCAAAACGAACCTCTATAACATTACACAATCATTTTTCCTACGACATAACTCTTATAAAACCCTATAAATTAAGGGTAAAGATCTCTCAAGTCACTGGAGATAAAATTATCTCCAGTGAGCCTAAAACGACGTCGTTTTAGGACAGAAATCTAAGTATTTTTGTAATTCTAATATATTACAGGGTTATATTAGTCTTTAGCATTATAATTTTTTAATATTATAATCCAAAACGACATCGTTTTGAGCTCACTGAAGATAACTTTATTTCCAGTCACTGGAGATATACTTTTCCCATAAATTAATGTATTGAAGTGGTTTCTTTCGTATAATTTCATTGCATCTATTTACTAAATTAATTAAAATAATAATTATAAATTAATTACAATTACCTAATTTGCTCACAGAAAAAGATTCAGGGCTACTGCATCTAACGTTTTCAATAGTTAATTTCATTGCCTCTAACGTATTAATTAATTTTTAATCTAACGTTTTCAATAGTTCTAAAACCTAATTAGATTTATCTAATAATTAAAACAGTAATTAATACATATTTCAAACAATTCTTAACGTTTAAATAATTACTAATTATAATTACAATCTTAAATTAATAAAAACATTACTATCACAGACATTATTTCACTATTACAAAAACATCTATTGTTTATAAAAAAAAAAAAAAAAAAAAAAAAAAAAAAACATACATCTATGTATTAAAAAAAAAAAATTAGACTTCAATATTCGCATGAGACGCGGCAAGGTCATTGACGGGACTCCATTTGTTGCCTACATGGCACCTAGTCTCGCTGTGCAAATTGACGTGATCATTCCGGTCACATTGACCAACAGCTTTGACTGCTCTACACCGGAAATACATTTTAGAACAGTTTTGAGTACGAGAAACATTTTTTATTTCTTATTTGTACGATGGTTTTGCCTCCATTTGTTATCAAAATTAACAATCTGCATGTTCTTCGGTATTTTTTTAAGCATGGACTACCATATCTCTTATATCTCATTTTGGACCGCTGCTCATACTACTCTGCAAACCAGCGGGAGGACTGACTGAAACCAATTTCTCTGCTGAGTTAAAAATGTCTCTTCAAGATTTTAATATGGCCTTGATCTTTATTGCCAAACAGACGAAATTGATGGATTAATTCTAACCTTTGGATTGTAAATATAGTTGAATAATTTTTTTGAAATTTCGCTTGGTTAGATCTCACAAGTATTAGCAAACCAATATATATTTCGGTTTCAAGAGCCCCACCCCATTGGAAAAGCCCTTCTTGTTGCTTTCGAAATGAGCACTCTGTCTCTCTCAAAGGGTGTAATAAAACAATATCATAACCATGTTAAAACCTAGAAAAACACAAGCTTTTCCCATAGTTAATGTTGGCTCGGAGCAAGGCCTAATTGCTTGCTAAGTTGTTGCCTGTGCTTTGCATAAGGATATGGCGACTCTTTGAAAAGCAGAAAAATTACTCTCATATCACTTTGTCGATTTATCTTTAAAAACAAATGTGAAAGATAATAGCTATAGATTATAGATCTATCTGATTATCTTATAAACATACTCCATACATTATGCAACTAATATAATCTTAAGAGATGAATAGAAGATATGTATGGAAATATTAGCAAGTTGCTCGAGCTCTAATTTAATTATCTGTTGCATCATCCTTGGCCATAGACCATAGTCAATCAAAGAATCTTTAGGGATATCATGAAATTAAGACAGAAACCCCAACAACTAGATCAGTATGATGAAAAGGTGAAACCAACAACACGTAAGATTAGTTCATATTAAAACTCGAATAGTTTCACCCAATCCCTTCTATTAGCTCGTAGATGATTAAGATCAACAATATTTCCACAACTTCAAGTCAAAATGAGCAACAGGACATTAACTTAGAAAAATCAGGAATTATTTATGCAGAAAAAGCACCTAGATGAAGGAAAATAAGCAGGCCTTGTACCTCAAAATCATGTAAAAGGGGGTAATGTGAAAAAACTCCAAACACAATAATTACATCAAGAGGAAAAATGATTAGATGCTTAATAGCACATACTAACAACTCCAACTAAAATTTGCTAAATCAAACTTTCGGAAATAATTATATTCTAAAGTTTGCTTGCACTCCAACCTTACTGAAATCACCGCAAAAATAGTCACTAGTTCTGCATTAACACGAGATTATTGGATACCTTATACATGACATTCTCTTCCGAATGACATGTTTTCTGCTAGCAAGCTAGGACATCCAGGTAACCGTATAAAATAGTCTTGCATACTTCATGGCCTGCAAGAAACATGAGCATATTGTAAATGCCACAATATTAGACATGCTATAATATTTTAGCTTTAATACTGTGATATTGTAAAATCTCACTCGCAATCCTAGCTACTTTACTCCAAATATTAGTTGTTTTTCTTAGTAAAATTTCAGCTTAAATTGCCTTTGATTATTCTGAGTAAGCAAGACATCAAATATTTTCCCCAACCATTGGTGAATTCAATCTACCACCAAACCTCATGTATCAATTTCATTATAGAAGAAATAAATATTATTAGCTAGGTAGTAGGGGGAGTACAAGATAGGTTAAGGTATCATTCTAATGTCTCATGCATTCTACAAATAACTTTTCATTTTTCATAATGCAAGATGCATAGGAATAAAATGGTCAGAAGGATTGGAACACATTGCATACCATAATTCTTCTTGTAAGTTACTGTCGGTCATCTTTTGCTTTTCCCAAGTCCGGGAGTGATAGCAGACTCTCTCTATACATTACAGATTCTGGCCTCCACATATACTCTACTAATAATGGACTACGCGTGCTATACTCAAGCAGCTCTCCTTTGTCATTAAGTTTCATTAATGCTCCACGGCGAGATGATCCAACAACAATATCACCATCTTTGGTGAACCATGCTGGGGAAAAGTCATTCATAATTTCACAATTATACTGAACCCTAATCATAGTCCAAGATGACTGCACTTTATATTCTTTCAACATCTGTATCTCAACTGTATTCGTCCTCCATCCTTTACACAGACTGAGACATCCTCCGATTACCACCAAATTGTACAATTTATCAATTGCCATGATAAGATTATGCGGCACAGGAATCTCTGACAAACTCCTCTCTGTCAAATCAAAGGCCACAATTTCATTAACTTTATTATTAGAGCAAGCCAACCAATGAAGAGCACCATTGAAGAGTAACCCAGGCCTGAATACATCCCTGAGACGAATCAGATAATCATAATCTGGAAAATTGATACCCTCGATTTTGTTCCATAAATTGGTTTGGAAGGAGAAAAAATGTATGTCACTTTCCCAGGCAGGTTCCCAATCAGTACCGCGCCACACCCAAAAAACTATCAAGTAGTCATCCGTTGATGCATCATACCCAAAACCATATAGAAATCTAATATAATTAGGGCATGGTATTAGTTTCTGGGCACCAGTTGATGGATTCCATAGAATAAGATCATCATCCATACGATACTTTAAAAGTATAAACCCTCGGCAAGAACCATAAAATTCAGAACAATCATATTTAAGGGAATGGGATAATGGGTGCGGAAGAGTGAGATGTACTCTAGCAGAATCATCGTGAAGTGATGCCTCTATATCTATGGATACAGATAAACGAGGTACATCAGGATCAAGAAAAAATCGGTAGGTTGGTGCAGCTAGGTCAAATTGGGATTTTGCAAATTGGGGATCGGAAATAAGAGTGAGCCATGACTTACACACACATTTGAAACGCAACAAAGATCTCACCGGTAACCTAGATAGAATCTCTACGATTAAATCGTCAGGGAGTGTGAAAGTAAGATTCATCTTCTCCTTCCTCTCCACCTTCGTATTCATCTTCATCTTTCGAATGAGCAGCAATAGTCGCACTCAAATTTCAATGTGCTGCACGCGAAATTACGACCTAACACGACGTAACTAGTGCTATTTTTTTTTGGTGAAAATAACTCGTGCTATCTAAATTAGGGTTTTATAAGAGTCAAGCTGTAGGAAAAGTGAATGTTATAGAGATTCGTTTTGTGTGCCATAATTTTTATTTTATTTCTTTGTTTTAAAAAGTGTGGGTCCCACAAAATGTTGTGTGTGTAGAAAATTTTATTGTGTCATGTTAAAGGACAAAACGAAAACCCTTTAAATTAAGCAAAAAGTGTATCCGATGTCAATGACGTAAAGTTGTGTCAGAGAGACAGATAAATAAATTAGGATAGAGTTGATAAAAAATAAAGGTGTGGGACTGATAAACGCTCTTCCCTTAAATTAACTACTGATTTTAAAAATAAAATTAAAAACAAATGATAAAATATAGAAAAAAAAGAGGTAGGATCATTTGACACCGGTGTCAAATTTAAAATTTGACTCCTCATATGATAGCCGTTAGATCAAAAAAATATTAATGGTGTTACATGCTTACAAATCTGAATCGTTGATATTTTTTGATTTAACGGCTGTCAGATGAGGTGTCAAATTTCAAATTTGACACCGATGTCAAAAGATCCTGCCTCTAGAAAAAGATAGATACGGTAACAAACAATTACCAATCAATTTTACCATTAGATCGGTTAGGTTGATCTAACGGTTATATTTATTTTTAATTTTATATAGTTACGATTTCCTATAATTAATGTGGGAAATCATATTAGTGAAAATAAATACAAAGTATTAAATATGTGGAATAGTAACCATACAAAGATAAAAATAAATATAATTATTGAATCAACATAATCGATCTAATAATAAAATTGATTGATAGTAACATTGATAATAACCCTAATTGATTGTTACAATATCCCACTCCATAAATAAATATTGTAATTTTCAAAAATACTATAAATACTTTATTTTTTTGGTAAACTAAATACTTTATTTTTAATTCTTAATTGTGATAGGATATTCTACCTACCATTTTTTCTGTCTGCCTTTGCTTACAAATCTGAATCGTTGATATTTTTTGATCTAATGGCTGTCAGATGAGGTGTCAAAGGATCCTGCCTCTAGAAAGAGATAGATACGGTAACAAACAATTACCAATCAATTTTATCATTAGATCGGTTAGGTTGATCTAACGCTTATATTTATTTTTAATTTTATATAGTTACGATTTCCTATAATTAATGTGGGAAATCATATTAGTAAAATAAATACAAAGTATTAAATATGTGGAATAGTAACCATATAAAGATAAAAATAAATATAATTATTGGATCAACATAATCGATCTAACAATAAAATTGATTGATAGTAACATTGATAATTGTTACAATATCCTACTCCATAAATAAATATTGTAATTTTCAAAAATACTATAAATACTTTATTTTTTTGGTAAACTAAATACTTTATTTTTAATTCTTAATTGGGATAGGATATTCTACCTACCATTTTTTCTGCCTGCCTTTGCCTACCATTCTCCAACACCGTTAGATCAAAATCCTAAAAAAAAAAGAAATATAAATGTTAGTTAAATTTCTGATCTAATAATGTTTAGTATGGGAGGCAAAGATAAGCAAAAAAAGAGATAGGTAGAATAACCTATCCTTCTTAATTAGTGGATTTTTTTTCTTTAATTTTGATAATTAATTCTTAAAAAAAGCTCTATACCAAGTCTAGCCTTTTCTGGCTATGAATGATGTAAAGATCATGCCTACACTAGACATGAGTAGTCACGTCTTATTCAAACATGTTCTCGAAGGGGAGTCGTGCTTTTTTTATACTGAGTGGTCACGTTTCGAAGGGGGATTGAATGCAATATATCCGTAAATTAGTTTAGAACAATTATGTTTTCATAATTTTTTATTAATATAATAATATTTTAATTTTTTGCCTAAAAACTAATGTTTTGAATGTTTGCTTTTTAAAAAAAAATAAAAATAAAACCATGTTATTTTTTTAAACTACAATTTATAGCTTCTAAAAAAGACGAAAGTAAAAAAAAATCAATTTTTCTTATCAAAATCCTAGTTAATCTCACATCCCATGTCGTGATTGTAACTGCCACCGGTGTTACACCGACGTAGGACAAGGAATACGACACACAACGCGATGACACAATAATTATAAAAAAGTTAGATTTTGACACGTTTTGATATTAAATAATATTTTTAATTTTTGTAGTATATATTATATTTAATTTTCAATCATTTAACAAAAATAAATCTAAACTTACAATGCCTATCAATTCTGCAAAAAAAATATAAAATATCCCAAATATTTATATTAAACACAATAAAATGGTAAATGTAATCCAACGAATCTAATAGTTTGAACTAATAACGCAACACAACGCAAATTTTGAACTCTTTTTTGAGTCTCTGCAATGCACGTTGGAGTGTCGGGAAGTCATAGGCGCACTGCTATCACCAACACTCCCCACCATCAATATTACTACATTGTCGTTGCTACCATACCACCGCTGTCACTGCCACCATCCCGCCACTGCCACCGCCACGCCGTCGTCAATACCACCCCCATTATTATGACCTTGCCACCACTTATATTACTATCATCCTCGCCATCACTACCTTACCACCGCCACCACCACAATTTATTTTCTCATGTCCTTTTTGTAATTTTATAAATAAAAATGTTTTTTAATTTTAACATCTAAATAATATATTTAGTTAAACGTGCTTTTCATATATTACGTCTAAATACAAAATAGCTTTAACTTTTGAAAAAGTCTTTTTTATATAAGCAAAGCATAAAATGTCAATTTTTCAAAAGATCAACAATTACAGCCCATTTGGCTAGGTTTTTTAAAAAACACTTTCTATGTTTTATTAGCATAACTTTTTTAAAAAGTTAAAACTATTTTACGTTTGGATTAAATATGCAAAAGTATTTTTAAATGAAAAAATTATTTGGATGTTAAAATTAATAAATATTTTTTATATATAAAACTACCAAAAAATATATGTGATTATAGCGGTGGTAATGGGATAGAGTAGTTGGAGTGGAGTTGGGATAAAATTAGTTTTTTTAAAAAGTATTTGACTTTTAAGTTCTTATTTTAAATTCTTTAAAATATGAGAGAGGTTATATTTACTATCTCTTTTTCTTACTACTTCTTACTACTACATCTTAATCGTTGATTTTCGCCAATCTAACGGTTATGATTTATTGGAAATTAATAATAAATTAATAAATATGATCCAATAAACTTTAACCGTTAGATTGACGGAAATCAACGGTTAGGATTTAGTAGTAAGAAAAAGATGTAGTAACTATAACATTCTCCTTAAAATATATATATATTTTTAAAAAATTGCTATCCAAACACATAAAATTATTGAAAAGGATTTTTTTACAAAATAAAAATAAATTTTTTGGATACATTTTGTATAAAATTAACTTTTAAATATTTTTCTCAAGAAAGCATAACATAATAAGGGATTTAGAACTATCATGGCAGACCCATCAAACTTTGTGTTCTTTTTAATATTTTTTTTTAAACAAAGCCCTGTGGACACTAAAGTAGACAGAAATAAAATTTAGCCGGTGCCAAAAGACCCAACTAGGTAAAATTCATTCGTTGCCAATGTTATATTATTTTCAAAAACTCAACCAATACTAAGATTATTCCATAGTTTTTTTTTACCAATTTTAAACATTAGTTGATACCTATGCAGCACCTAAACAACAAGCGACTCCACCACTACTTGTGGGCCCCACATTTTGTGTTTCTATGACACAATTATCCACTTAGTTTCTATAACACATTTTGTGTCTTAACTTATCCTAATGGGTTCGACTCCAAAGAGGTATTTATGCCCCTCCCAAAATGATAATGTTGATGGGATTCGAACCGAGATCCTCTCTCACCACTCAGTCCCTATACTACCAACTCAGCAACCACATTTGGGTGAATTGTGGAGCTTTGAAAATCAAAAGTTAAACTCAAAATCGGAAAAAAAAAAAAAAGGAAGCGAAAAAGGGGAATTAGGGTTTCGAAATGAAATACTAACGAAATGAAAAAGTTAAATCGGAGTAATTGGATTGTTATTACTTATTACAATGGCCGCTTCGCGTGGTCTATTCGCTTAGCGTTTGGTTTGGGAGGGAAACGTCTAAAACCCCAAAAATTCAGAATCTGAATCTATCACACCTCATCCTTCAATCCTACATTCCCATTTCCCACCCACCACCAGGTACTTTCTCTCTCTCTCTCTCTCTCTCCGCGTGTGTGTGTGTGTGGTGTATTCTGTTGGAAGATCAGAAAAGCATGCACCGTGAGGAAGAATTCATAATCATTTGGTTGCTGAGAAACTCCTTTCAGAACGGAAACTTTTTTCTATTTTTTAATTTGTCTTGGTTGTCGATTTTAGTTTTAATGCGATGTCGAATTGTGGATGCTTCTAAATGACTACATAAAAAGCTCGACCTAGCTTACAAGCACGATCTTCTTCGTCTTCGATTTTTAGCTGGGACATGTTCAATAGAATTCTTTGTAAATTTCCAGTTCTTCTCTAATTTACTACTGTTTCCGGGACAACTTATATTGAGTAACTCATATAGAGGTCTTAAAGTTGCGGATTGCCTATTTATATACGAATTTAATCGTCTTTTTTTTTTTAAATATGTTTGTTGATGAATTACTAGTATTATGTGCTGATTGCCTAGTTATTTGTTTATTTTGGTGCGTATTATTTTTATTTTATTTACATTTCTTTCTCCTAGGTTTAGGTTGCTGGAGAAAATGAAACAGAATTAAATTAGTAGTTGAATTTCCTAGGTTGTTCTATAATGTTCCAATATTCAGCCCCATGAACTATTTTGTAATTGTAGGGCGGTTTAGCTCCATATTAAATCTACTCCTTGCTCAATACTGACTACTGAGGATTGGACTCTTAGCTTCTTTCAGCAAATTTGGTTTTGATGCATATGTTTTGTTGACTTTGTTTGTTGATATTTTTTCTATTCCCTGAAATAGAGAAAACAATATGAGCTCCACAGTGCAAAGAACTCCAAGATCTGGTAGGCAGTCATTATTTTTCCAGGATTTAGCTTCACCTGTTTCTACCCGGAGAGGAAAGTTTTCTAGTCCAGGCCAGGCAGCTGCAGTATCTGCTCTATGGCGCGAGAACATCGGTGGTTCAGACCTTCCTCCACCTCCTGTTTACACCTTGGAAGACAGATCAGACTTTTCTCCTGAATCAGGCATACCTGATTACCAAATATCCCCCGAGACTAAGTCAGACACTAGAACTCCAATCCAAACTTCAAATAGGGAATTTTCAACTCCGCTGAAAAGCAAATCTGATGCCAGCACATCTTATGCTTTAAGAGGGGTACAGCAAAACCAGCAGGGCTCACCAGGTTTGAGTTGGTGGTCACCTGCAACTGTTAAGAGTGGGGGTGAACAAGATGAGAAGGGAAGGGGTTCGCCAGTTGAGGGTGTGGTTCAGCCTGGGGCTTTGATGACTCTTCCTCCGCCACTGGAAGTGGCAAGGCCTGAGATTCAAAGAAATTCCTTTCCAGCAGGGAATCTCAATGAGGAAGAATGGGTAACTGTTTATGGGTAATTTCTTAACTCTGCTTTAGCATTTACTTTTCGTCTATTGCCGAGGAATGAACTTAATGTATTCTACTATAAATCTACTTATAAGCATTTGTCCTTCAAATTCTGCACATTTAACTGCAGTCAAATAGATAAAGAGGTGAGAATAAAATATCCCATAGAGTTTTACTTCCTTACTCCTAAATAATAAAAAAAAGTTGCTTCAAACACTTCGAGTAAAAGCAATGTTCCCTAAAGCACGCAAAAAATCTTACTCCAAATGGAAAAGACTCCTTGGCAATGTAAGAAGTAAGAAAAAATGTGTAGCTATTTTTGAGTAAGAATGACACATCATGCACAATTGCACATATTGGTAGGGAATAAAGTGTTCACTATGCGAATCTGTAACATTTCATTAGTATTAATTTTTATTATTGTCCACTGTCCCAACAAAGGAATTGATTTTAGGAGAGGCTTGGGGCATACTATTGTCATAGTTCTGAGGATTGTTGGTGATAAAATGAAAAATCCAGTGATAGTCAAGAGAGAGAGAGAGTTACTGGCAAAATTTGGAGGTATAATCAGTCTCAAATAGGGTAAAAGCTCTTGCATCTTGGAATTTTTTTTTCTGGATATCTTATGGAGTGAGCTATTGATAATTCTCTTGATGGCTGCAGATTGATTGCCATATGTGTATGTTATAGGCATATAGGAGTGAAGGCCATAAGGCACCAGAACAAGATGTGGATACTATGGTGGCTAAAGGGATAATTCTCTGTGGGAGTTCCCACGTGGGAGGGAGGAGTGAGGAAAGCGTGAACTTGTTAGAGAAAATGATTAACTTAATTAGAATTTTACTGATTTTTGAGTTTCCATGAGTTATTTTTGGGGAGATGTGAATTTACTCAATTTAGATTTTTTAGTTATGCCATCTTTTATGTTTGGATATTGTTGTCATCTTGAATGGTTTGAATAAATTATTATTATTATTTTAAGCTATATGACACGTCTTGCTACAAAATACAAATGCACCATTAACAACTACGGAGTTATTTATTAATAGAAGTATGTTTCTTCCCTGGCTAACAATCAATGTTCAGTTAAGGGGAATTTATGTATTTTAGGAGTTTCTCAGTGCAGCTTTCCTTTTTTAATGTCTGTTTTATGCTTGAGATGCGAAATCAATAAACTAAAAAGATAGACTTTCTATTTTATGTATACCAATGTACATGTTCTAACAATGCTCTTTCTATGCATGTGCAGATTTTCTCCAGGTGACACTAATATGGTTTTAAGAGAGTTTGAAAAATGTGGTGAAATTTTGAAGCATGTTCCTGGTCCTAGAGATGCTAACTGGATGCACATTTTGTATCAGGTTTGCAATCTTTCCCTTGGTTGAACATCATGATAAATTGTCTTTATAAAGCAATAGTTGTATGCTTATCCAAGACTATCCATACATACTGCCTAGACATTGTCATCATCGTCCTTTTATCAGTATGTCAGAAAATGTTTCCGATGCTCTTTTTTTCCTTTTTAAACCTTGCTACTCTCAAAAAGTGGTTTTTTAGCTCCTATTTGTCAACCAACTTGGTTCAGCCTGTACATCACTTAATTTTTTTGCTGATGTAGAATCGATCAGATGCACAAAAAGCTCTTCACAAGAATGGAATGCAAATTAATGGGGTCCTAATTGTTGGCGTGAAACCCTTGGATCCCATGCAACGTCAAGCTTTGGATGAAAGGCTTAACAATACGGGATTTATGCCCCTACCTCTGACCTCTGCTAGAATCTCAGAAGCGAGCACATCGAAAGCTCCTTCTCGACCTTATTATCTGCAGAATGGCAACTCAATTGCAAGACAGACTGGAGGTACCATTGCTTCCCCAACAAAATCATTGGTGTCCAAGATCATGGATTTGATGTTTGGAGTCTAGCTGCTGAGCTATTCCAGTGAATCAAACTATATCATTCTGTTTTATTGTAAGCAACGAATTTACTCTTTCAGCTACCCATACACTCTGAAGAGTTGCAGCGTGTCTTGTTCATTTTGAGTTGGAATGTTTACTCTTTGGATCACAGTTGACAGAATTAATAGCATCTTAACATGTCAATCTTATGGATGACTATTGATCATATGTTTTGAGAAATGAAAGCATAATATATAATATTGGTTGATAACTTTTTTTTTATGTAAATTTGACTATTGCCCAGTTACTTGAGATTTTGTACAGAACACGATTATGTCGTTTGATTCCTCTAGTTGATTTCACCTAATGGGAAAATGTTTTGGTTTTTATTTTGTTACGGTACTTGAGATTTTGATGCTCCTCTCATGGTAAAAAATCTTTTCTGACCTTTAAAATCACAGAGGCTGAGCGGTAATTTGAGTGTGGAAATCATTAAATGGTTACGTAGTATAATACGAATGGCAGAACTAGGATGATAACAGAAACATTATATGATCTTTGGTTACATGGCTGTTGCAAATTTTGTGGACTCGTTACTTCTGTCAACGGAATTTGGAAAGTGTCGTTCAATCACCATTAAATGTTGTTTTTCCTTGCCTCGACCTTGTGACATGTGTAATGGATCCTAAAGCCTAAAATTTGTATTTGAAATATCAGTTATGCTGTTTCTGATTAGAGATGATGTCTGCAACTTTATGAATGTCACTAGAGGGTCAAGGGTTCTCCAGTTAACTCCAGCCATCGTGGGAAGCTTTAGTTCTATTCCCCTTGATCATAGAGCAGTGTCTACATTCGGAGAAAAATGCAAAACACCCGAAATACGAATAGAAAAACTTTTAAAGCATCAATTCGAAAGCGTTGCATTAGTTGGCCCCGAGAAAAAGAATAGAACCACTTGACTATGCCATTAAATCAAGGGTGTTGTACTGCGTTTGGTTGGTCAAGATTTTCTTATGGTGAAGATGATCTGATTCTACCTATCACTTGTTTTTTGTTTTGGGTAGCCGTGAATGGATAAAATTTGGTATTTAAATAATAATGATAATTTTTACATGATTATACATTTTTTGTTCTTTCTTTCCATATATACATATACTCTCCGCATGAAATCAACATCAAAATCAATATTCCATGCATTATTTTTACTTCACTTATTTTTCAACTAACTACAAGATCACACTCTAAAGATGAATATCTTGGTCTGCGAGTTGAGGATGATAACGGGTGGTTGAATTGGATGGTGTGAGGTGGCATTAGAGTTGGCAAAACGGGCTAACTCGGCTCGATTCAGCCCAAACCTGCATGCAACAAAAAAAAAAAAGTCGGATTAGGGTTGACTCAAAAAAAAATGAGTGAGAAAATCCAACCTAACCCTAATCGGGTTATGATTGACTCGCGGGTTGGCTAAAAAATATGGCTCGTGGGCTGACTTGAAAAAATAACTCACGAATTGGCTCAAAAATTGTTCATGAGTTGGTTTGTTTTCAGCCTATTTGAATGGACATGTAGTATTAATGCATCAGCTATGTGGCTTCCATCAGCTTAAACAAAGGGTTACAAAATGAGAAATTAAAGCAAAATATTCTAGTTTCGAATTTTCTTCATAACAAAATTGCACCAACATCAAGAAGAAATCAGAACCACTTGCTATTAAGTGGGTAAAATATTTGAACCAAACAGAGTCAGCACAACCTAACAATATAAAAATGCCAGGGGATGTGAGAAGATTAAAGACTTAGGTTTAGAGAAGGAATAAAGACGATGATAACATGTGTGAGTTTTGTCTAATTTTATATATTATACTTTATATTTTTTTATAAAATAAAACTCAACCCTCAAGTTGGCTCCTTTTTTTTTTCGAATTGACTCAGATCGGAAGTTCATTTTTACCAGCTCATGGATTGGCTCACTCTCACAAACCCTAAATGACATCATTGTGTGAGTTGCACATTGGTTTGAGTACAATATATTGGAAGAGACACACCAAAATAGCTACAACATGACAACAACGACAAGAACCTAGTTGGGATATTTATTTATTTTTTAAGCTAAAAATTACTTTCAAGTCAAAGTTAATTTTTTTTTTTAAAAAAAAGTGAAAACTATTTGATAATTATGTAAAATTGTTCTTAGGATTTTATAGAGAGAGGGATAAAAAAATTTGTTATTAAGGTAAATTATGATAGTGAATGATAAAATTCATAAATAAAAATTTAGAATGACGATATAATTAAAAAATAAATGTAAAAATTCAAAAAAAGCTTACATATATTTTAAAAAAAGTTCCTCCTACTATATTTTAGTTCTTAATTTTTTTATTTATTATAAAAAAAACCTCTTTTATAATAAGAATTTTTATAAAATTATATTTAGATAAATTTATGTTTATAAGAAGAGAAATTAAAAATAAAAACTTCCAAAAAAGTAGGAACTAGCATTCATGGTCAATATGGTTATATGCTAGTTTTGAGTCCAAAAAAAAAAAATAACACATAGGAAAACAAAAGGCATTTTATCTAAAAAAACAGAACTAAGCATTCCTTTGTTGTTGTCTTCATGGCCATTTTTTTTTTAATTTTTTTAAAAAAGGTTGTCTTCATCGCCCTCTAATCTTCTTCATCAATGGCTGCACTAACGAACACATATCTGAGAAAACAACTGTAACGTGTCTTTTCTCACAACAGTGAACACTCCATGACTCCCCATTGCCTTCTTCGTTATCCTCCTTCCTCATTCTCATTCTCATTCTCATCGCTAAACACCAAATTCACAAGGCTTCCGAAAACCCCTTATTCCCGTTCCATTTCGTCGCGAATTCAAACCCCAGAACCCGACAATGATGACAAGGAGAAAACCAGGGACAACTACCTCAATTTCCTCAAACTGTCGGTAACCCTCACCGTTATCTCCGCTTCTCTCCCACAACCCACCGCTCTTGCCGCCGCGGCCGTCACCGACAAGGGGAAGAAACGTGCACCCAGAAAATCATCCACGAAAAAGAGCCAAGCCTTATCGCCGGAGGAGCTGAAATCATGGACTCAATAAACTAAAAAGATAGACTTTCTATTTTATGTATACCAATGTACATGTTCTAACAATGCTCTTTCTATGCATGTGCAGATTTTCTCCAGGTGACACTAATATGGTTTTAAGAGAGTTTGAAAAATGTGGTGAAATTTTGAAGCATGTTCCTGGTCCTAGAGATGCTAACTGGATGCACATTTTGTATCAGGTTTGCAATCTTTCCCTTGGTTGAACATCATGATAAATTGTCTTTATAAAGCAATAGTTGTATGCTTATCCAAGACTATCCATACATACTGCCTAGACATTGTCATCATCGTCCTTTTATCAGTATGTCAGAAAATGTTTCCGATGCTCTTTTTTTCCTTTTTAAACCTTGCTACTCTCAAAAAGTGGTTTTTTAGCTCCTATTTGTCAACCAACTTGGTTCAGCCTGTACATCACTTAATTTTTTTGCTGATGTAGAATCGATCAGATGCACAAAAAGCTCTTCACAAGAATGGAATGCAAATTAATGGGGTCCTAATTGTTGGCGTGAAACCCTTGGATCCCATGCAACGTCAAGCTTTGGATGAAAGGCTTAACAATACGGGATTTATGCCCCTACCTCTGACCTCTGCTAGAATCTCAGAAGCGAGCACATCGAAAGCTCCTTCTCGACCTTATTATCTGCAGAATGGCAACTCAATTGCAAGACAGACTGGAGGTACCATTGCTTCCCCAACAAAATCATTGGTGTCCAAGATCATGGATTTGATGTTTGGAGTCTAGCTGCTGAGCTATTCCAGTGAATCAAACTTTATCATTCTGTTTTATTGTAAGCAACGAATTTACTCTTTCAGCTACCCATACACTCTGAAGAGTTGCAGCGTGTCTTGTTCATTTTGAGTTGGAATGTTTACTCTTTGGATCACAGTTGACAGAATTAATAGCATCTTAACATGTCAATCTTATGGATGACTATTGATCATATGTTTTGAGAGATGAAAGCATAATATATAATATTGGTTGATAACTTTTTTTCATGTAAATTTGACTATTGCCCAGTTACTTGAGATTTTGTACAGAACACGATTATGTCGTTTGATTCCTCTAGTTGATTTCACCTAAAGTGAAAATGTTTTGGTTTTTATTGTTGTTACGGTACTTGAGATTTTGATGCTCCTCTCATGGTAAAAAATCTTTTCTGACCTTTAAAGTTACAGAGGCTGAGCTGTAATTTGAGTGTGGAAATCATTAAGTGGTTACGTAGTATAATACGAATGGCAGAACTAAGATGATAACAGAAACATTATATGATCTTTGGTTACATGGCTGTTGCAAAATTTTTGAACTCGTTACTTCTGTCAACGGAATTTGGAAAGTGTCGTTCAATCACCATTAAATGTTGTTTTTCCTTGCCTCGACCTTGTGACATGTGTAATGAATCCTAAAGCCTAAAATTTGTATTTGAAATATCAGTTATGCTGTTTCTGATTAGAGATGATGTCTGCAACTTTATGAATGTCATTAGAGGGTCAACGGTTCTCCAGTTAACTCCAGCCATCGTGGGAAGCTTTAGTTCTATTCCCCTTGATCATAGAGCAGTGTCTACATTCGGAGAAAAATGCAAAACACCCGAAATACGAATAGAAAAACTTTTAAAGCATCAATTCGAAAGCGTTGCATTAGTTGGCCCCGAGAAAAAGAATAGAACCACTTGACTATGCCATTAAATCAAGGGTGTTGTACTGCGTTTGGTTGGTCAAGATTTTCTTATGGTGAAGATGATCTGATTCTGCATTAGGTTGGGCAAGATTTTCGTAATTTATTTTCCTCCTTTGCTTCTACCTATCACTTGTTTTTTGTTTTGGGTAGCCGTGAATGGATAAAATTTGGTATTTAAATAATAATGATAATTTTTACATGATTATACATTTTTTGTTCTTTCTTTCCATATATACATATACTCTCCGCATGAAATCAACATCAAAATCAATATTCCATGCATTATTTTTACTTCACTCATTTTTCAACTAACTACAAGATCACATTCTAAAGATGAATATCTTGGTCTGCGAGTTGAGGATGATAAGGGGTGGTTGAATTGGATGGTGTGAGGTGGCATTAGAGTTGGCAAAACGGGCTAACTCGGCTCGATTCAGCCCAAACCTGCATGCAACAATAAAAAAAAATCGGATTAGGGTTGGCTCGAAAAAAAAATGAGTCAGAAAATCCAACCCGACCCTAATCGGGTTATGATTGACTCGCGGGTTGGCTAAAAAATATGACTCGTGGGCTGACTTGAAAAAATAGCTCACGAATTGGCTCGAAAATTGTTCATGAGTTGGTTTGTTTTCAGCCTATTTGAATGGACATGTAGTATTAATGCATCAGCTATGTGGCTTCCATCAGCTTAAACAAAGGGTTACAAAATGAGAAATAAATGCAAAATATTCTAGTTTCGAATTTTCTTCATAACAAAATTGCACCAACATCAAGAAGAAATCAGAACCACTTGCTACTAAGTGGGTAAAATATTTGAACCAAATAGAGTCAGCACAGCCTAACAATATAAAAATGCCAGGGATGTGAGAAGATTAAAGACTTAGGTTTAGAGAAGGAAGAAAGACGATGACAACATGTGTGAGTTTTGTCTAATTTTATATATCATACTTTATGTTTTTTTATAAAAAAAAACTCAACCCTCAAGTTGGCTCCTTTTTTTTTTTTTTTTTTTCGAATTGACTCAGATCAGCAGTTCATTTTTACCAACTCAACCCAGCTCATGGGTTGGCTCACTCTCACAAACCCTAAATGACATCATTGTGTCAGTTGCACATTGGTTTGAGTACAATATATTGGAAGAGACACACCAAAATAGCTACAACATGACAACAACGACAAGAACCTAGTTGGGATATTTATTTATTTTTTAAGCTAAAAATTACTTTCAAGTTAAAGTTAATTTTTTATTTTTTTTTTGAAAAAAAGTGAAAACTATTTGATAATTATGTAAAATTGTTCTTAGGATTTTATAGGGAGAGGGATAAATTTTTTTGTTATTAAGGTAAATTATGATAGTGAATGATAAAATTCATAAATAAAAATTTAGAATGACGATATAATTAAAAAATAAATGTAAAAATTCAAAAAAAGCTTACATATATTTTAAAAAAAGTTCCTCCTACGATATTTTAGTTCTTAATTTTTTATTTATTATAAAAAAACTCTTTTATAATAAGAATTTTTATAAAATTATATTTAGATAAATTTATGTTTATAAGAAGAAGAGAAATTAAAAATAAAAACTTCCAAACAGGCAGTGTGAGTTATGCTTGTTTTCGTGCGTGTAACTAGTTGCGCATATTTTGATACATATCTTGTTGCAATATTTTTGTAAATAGTTGCCTAATCTCTCTATTTTCGTGTTTTTTTTTATTTAAATTACATTTTTAATTTTTTTTTTCCCATTCAATCAATGCAAATTCTTTTATTCTGCGCTCACTCAGACATTATAATTTCTTGAACATGTAATTAGCAGATAACTAAGCATATATAAGAAAAAAAAAAACACGTAGGAACTAGCATTCATGGTCAATATGGTTATATTGGAAAAATTTAATATGGTTTTGAGTTTTCTCAATTAATTTCCCAAAAAAATATGCTGGTTTTGAGTCCAAAAAAATAAATAAAAAATTAACACAAAGGAAAACAAAAGGCACTTTATCTAAAAAAACAGAACTAAGCATTCCTTTGTTGTTGTCTTATGGCCATTTTTTTTTTTTTTTAAGTTGTCTTCGTCGCCCTCTAATCTTGTTCATCAATGGCTGCACTAACGAACACATATCTGAGAAAACAACTGTAACGTGTCTTTTCTCACAACAGTGAACACTCCATGACTCCCCATTGCCTTCTTCGTTATCCTCCTTCCTCATTCTCATTCTCATCGCTAAACCCCAATTTCACAAGGCTTCCGAAAACCCCTTATTCCCGTTCCATTTCCTCGCGAATTCAAACCCCAGAACCCGACAATGATGACAAGGAGAAAACCAGGGACAACTACCTCAATTTCCTCAAACTGTCGGTAACCCTCACCGTTATCTCCGCTTCTCTCCCACAACCCACCGCTCTTGCCGCCGCCGCCGTCACCGACAAGGGGAAGAAACGTGCACCCAGAAAATCATCCACGAAAAAGAGCCAAGCCTTATCGCCGGAGGAGCTGAAATCATGGACTCAGGGGCTTCCCGTGGTATCTGATCGCCTTCCCTACAGTGAAATCGTGGAACTGAAGAGAGCTGGGAAGCTTAAGCACATAATTAAGCCTAATTCTGTGCATTTGAGGCAAAGGGCTGAGGCAGTTTTGGTGGTTTTGGATGATTCTAGAGTGTTGAGGACAGTGTTGCCATCATCTGAGAGTGATAGCAAGTTTTGGGGTTCATGGGATGAGTTGAAGGTTGATTCTTTGTGTGTGAACACATACACACCGCCCCTTAAGAAGCCTGAGTTGCCTGTTCCTATGTTGTCCAGGATTTTGATGCCCCCTATGATGGTGAAATTTTTGAGTTCGTTTGCAGATAGGAAACCAAAGAAGCAATCAAAGAAGGCTGCGGAGTTTAGGGAACTTAGGTTGGAGTTGCAGAGACAGAAGAAAGAGGAAATGAAGAGGTTGAGGGAAGAGACGGAAATGATGAGGAGGAGTATGAAGATTCAGCAGAAAGAGGAGGAGAGGAGAAGAAAGAAAGAGATAAGGAAGAGGAAGTATCAGGAATCATTGCTTGATGCAAGGGATAGATACATTAGAATGGCTGATGTTTGGTCTGATTTGGCAACCAACCCAAATGTTGCTAATGCACTTGGGTTGGTTTTCTTCTACATTTTTTATAGGACTGTGGTTCTTAGTTATAGGAAGCAGAAGAAGGATTATGACGACAGGCTCAAGATTGAGAAAGCCGAGGCTGAAGAGAAGAGGAAGATGAGGGAGTTAGAGAAGGAGATGAATGGGGCTGAAGATGATGATGATGAGAGTGAGCAAGGGAAAGGGGAGGAGGATAATGCTTATTTGAAAATGGCTAAGCAGTTTATGAAATCAGGGGCACGTGTTCGAAGAGCGCAGAACAAAAGGCTTCCTCAGTATCTGGAGAGAGGTGTGGATGTGAAGTTTACTGATGTTGCTGGGCTGGGTAAAATACGGCTTGAACTTGAGGAGATTGTCAAGTTCTTTACTCATGGAGAGATGTACAGAAGGAGGGGAGTGAAAATACCAGGTCTCATTTACCTAAACTCTGATAAGCATTTAACAGAATAATTTGAACTACCTTAGTCCTTAGGGAAACCTTTTTTGATTAAATTTGAAGGAAAATTTTCCACAACCACAACTATAGCATATTGGCAATATTGTGCTTGCAGAAATATTTGGTTTTCTTCTTGTATGTAGTTGCTAAGTATTTCAATTATCTAACAAAAAGAAAGAAAGAAAGACATTCAATTTTACCGTGCTTTACATTTGACTTGCTGAAGGTTGAATTGGTCACTTAATCAGGTGGCATTCTTCTTTGTGGCCCCCCTGGAGTGGGAAAGACATTGCTGGCAAAAGCAGTGGCTGGTGAGGCAGGGGTTAATTTCTTCTCTATTTCTGCTTCACAGTTTGTGGAAATTTACGTTGGTGTTGGGGCTTCTCGTGTCCGAGCACTCTACCAAGAAGCCAAGGAAAATGTATGTGATAGATATTTTTAGCTTTTCCATTGAGCTTTCACATTTTTCTTATTTGTTTAAAGTCAAATTAGAAGAGTTTGATTCAGGCCAACATAGTTTCCAATAGTGGTTTTCTTTTGTCAATTATTATCTAAACTTGACAAATTCTGTTATTCCTTATTTTATTTGCTTCAAGCTGATAGGAGTTCTTTCTTTTTTAGCATACTACATTTTCTTGTCTTCACATGAAATTTGCCCACTTATCCGGCTTCAGTGGTTGCATCTAATTGGTAACCATTTTCATATTATATTTTTCAGGCTCCATCTGTTGTCTTCATTGATGAGCTGGATGCTGTAGGAAGGGAGCGTGGCTTGATTAAAGGTTCGGGTGGACAGGAACGTGATGCTACTCTTAATCAGGTTAAGCATGGCAGTACTGAACTTTCTAACTGTTTTTTTTTTTAAAGTAAAATTGTGTATATATTGATTGATGTTTCCTATTGACTGAATGCTCCAGCTCCTGGTGTGCTTAGATGGATTTGAAGGAAGGGGTGAGGTGATCACTATTGCATCCACAAACCGACCAGACATTCTGGATACAGCACTTGTGAGACCTGGTCGGTTTGATCGGAAAATATTTATCCCCAAGCCTGGCCTCATTGGTCGCATAGAAATTCTAAAGGTAGGTGCTGCTCTACCAAATTTCACCTACATGTTAGCATTCAGGATTCACTTTTTTTTTTTTTTTTTTTTTTTTTAATTTATAAAATATATGTTCATTGCAATACTTTTTATGTCCACCCCCTGTCCCCCAAGACTTAGTAGTTGTGAATTTGTGACTAATGGCACCTTACTTGGTTTGTCTATTCCAAATTTTCTTTTTCCTGGTGATATTGTGATAGGTCCATGCTCGTAGAAAGCAAATGGCTGAAGATATAGACTATATGGCCGTTGCTAGTATGACTGATGGAATGGTTGGTGCAGAGCTGGCCAACATAGTTGAGGTTGCTGCCATCAATATGATGCGGGACTCAAGGACTGAGGTAATGCCTCCAATATACAGTAAGTTTGTCTTTGCCGGATATTTATTGTTCAGGTATATATCCTTTTAGGCAATTGATATCTGCTTTGCTGCATCCTGTATGGCATGTCACATCCAATCTCCTTAAAAATTTCTAAAATCAAACATGTAAATAAAAGGTGTATTTATCTGACTATAAGGGCATGTTTTATTGAATGAATTGTTCATTTTACTTTGTAACACTTAAAGTAAGACAGTGGATGCCTGAAGTTTCTACGCCTTCACAATTAGAAGCCTCTTAATATGGGTTAGAATAGTTGCATTCATGTACACAGAAAGGAGAAAGAGGTCAACGGAGGAAACAATAAGAAAGGGATTAACTAGTTGCGGTATTCATTTCTGCTTTTCATTGTTGCAGATTACTACTGATGACTTATTACAAGCTGCTCAAATGGAAGAAAGAGGAATGCTAGATAGAAAGGAGAGAAGCGGAGAGGTTTGGAAACAAGTAGCTATAAATGAAGCTGCAATGGCTGTTGTGGCTGTGAACTTTCCTGATCTAAAAAACATTGAGTTCGTAAGGCCATTACACTTTATACATTTTTTTTTGGTTGGGCATACTCTCTCACTTCTGAAGAGAGGAATTCTGTTAAAATTGTATTGTATAATTTGTATATGACCCTAAAAAATCCTATTCTCTTGATTAGTTCTCGCAAATGTTATCATATGCAAATCTGATCTGCATGTAATTTTTTACAACTGATTATTCCTGTACATATTAAATGCCAAAAATTACCCAAAGATTATTTTATTACCAAAAAAACTAAGCTTGAAGTCAATTTGAAAGAGACCAAGTTGAGGGGAAAATGAAGGAACTGACCAAGAATCTACTTGTACTACCTTTTCCTAAAAAGTAGTTTCCCTTCCTGCCTTGTTCATTCCTATTTTTGTTAATATGATCATTGTGCCATGCCATTTGTGAGTCATATAATTTGGTACACACGGATGATATCTGAAGCTGGCCATATGACAGCATAAATACAATGCAAAAAAAATGTATAGACTATAGACCAAAATAAAAATTGACTCTGTTCTTATATTGAACGGAATGTTGCTGGTTGCTGCATCTGAGGAGCATGGCATGCAAAAGTCAAGGTTGTCATCTTGTTTATCAGGCTATCTTTTTGCATCCACAATGCTCTAGACATTAGCATTCATGCAATTTAGGAAGTTGACCTTGAGAGTTTGGCATTTTATTCTATATGTTTTTGAAATTCAGTTGTCATTGGATTTATTCAAATTAAAATGGAATTTTTTTCTTTACGTTCTTCTATTAATTTTCATCATCTGATTGTTATTAACAAGGAATGTGATATTTTAGCTTTTTGTTGCTTTGATGCAGGTCACAATTGCTCCTAGAGCTGGTAGGGATCTGGGTTATGTTCGGGTGAAGATGGATTCAGTCAAATTTAACGAAGGAATGCTCACGTATGGATTCTTTATTTAAACCTTTACTCCCTATTTTTAATAAATATATGTAGCTATTGGTGAATGCCCTCCAAATGAAATGCTTGTCTTTTTATTACTAGCATCAATATCAATCAATGATATTGTTTGCAAGGACTCTATGATGCCAGCATAATTCATTTGCTTTCAAATTGTTACTGCATGATGGAACTGCATTATAAAACTGTGAATAGTACCTCCCATATTGTTTTTCTCATAGCTTGTAGCTACTAATATCATGCAGTCGACAATCCCTCCTCGATCATATTACTGTTCTACTAGCTCCCCGTGCAGCTGATGAAATTTGGTTTGGGAGTGGTCAGGTAAGAGAATTTTACTTGCTTACTACAAATTTCCTCACTATAGTTTTTATTTGTGAAGCTTAATGTAAATAAAGTTGCAAAACATACAAATAGCACAGTGAACCATTTCTAACATTATGCATATTTTAAGGTATTTATCAACTAACCTTGACGAATGGCAAGAATATGATCTTTCTAGGAAAATATATTCGGTAATACGGATGCACCGACGACTCGATACATCCTTTGTACTACCCTTACCTTGATGATTATTTCCTTTCATATCCCTCTTTTTTCCATTTTTGGTAAAGGAGTATCTACTTCTGTTGTACCAAAAATCCACTCTCTTTCTAGGGACATTTTGTATTTCTGAGTGTGATTACTAGCACGGCTGGAAAATCTATTAGAGAGAAAAGCCAAGTACAACATAAACAATATACGGACTTTTATTTTTCTATTTTCAGACTTCAAATTATGAGCTTGCCAGAGAAGTGGCTTTTTCTAAGTTCTTTATCCAATTTGTTTGTTACAATTTATTGCACCATTTTCTTTTTATTGTAAATTACATTTTTTTTTATAGTGATAGAGTATAATATAAACCATTAAAGATGTCCTCATCTAATAGCTTAAGCTTTTGAGTTGAATTGGTTCTTTACATGATATGAGAGCTAGGTTTTCCCGGGATCAATCCTCACTGTCCCCCATTTTCTCTTGTGGAATTTCTTAGTGCAGGTAGACTGGGCCTGATGTATCATCCACCCTTTAAGCCCAATAGGCTTTTGTGTGAGGGGGTGTGTTAAGAGTATAATATAAACTATTAAAAAGGCCCTCACCTAATAATTTAAGCTTTTAGATTAAATTGGTTCTTTACATATATCAATACCATTCATTGTGTACACAATTCTTCTGTGTCAAATATTTAGATTATGGGAACTTATTGTTTGTTTATATCTGATTGTGGGTATAGGTTTGTTTAGACTGGTTATGTAGAAATATTTTAACTTGATTTGCAATATTTCAGTTGAGTACGATATGGGCTGAAACTGCAGACAATGCTAGGTCTGCTGCAAGGACATTTGTTCTAGGTGGGCTTTCTGAGAAGTATCATGGAATATCCAATTTCTGGGTGGCAGACAGAATTAATGTACGGGTTCTGTCTCAAGTTTTACTTTCTCATGCTTCTTATTTGCAGCTTTGGCCTCAGTTACAATTGCAAGTATAATGTTTAAACCATAATTCCTGGCAATTTGTCTTGAAAAAAAAAACAAGTTTGAAAATGGAATCCAAAAGGAACAATGTATCATCCTATACCATGGAGAAACAGAATAACACACATGCCTTTACTTTGGCAATGACAACATTTGGCCAACTTACGATTTCATGGTATTTCATTTGTCAGGAAATTGATTTGGAAGCATTGCGGATTGTCAACATGTGTTATGAACGTGCAAAAGAGGTATGTTAATAGTGGAAAGAAGGACTAAAAGAACAGCATGTCCCTTGATTGAATAAAAAAGACACAAGTTTGTTTTGCTTTTGCAAGACTCTTTACTGAATAAAAAGTCACAACTTTGTTTTGCATATCAGATCCTGCAGCAAAACAGAACGCTGATGGATGCTGTGGTGACTGAACTTGTTGAGAATAAAAGCTTAACCAAACAAGAATTCTTTCATCTAGTAGAGTTGCATGGCTCCCTAAAACCAATGCCACCTAGCATACATGACATTCGGGTTGCCAAGCGTAGAGAATTCCAAGAATTGATTAATAATGGGAAGGAGACAGCTTTAAGGAGCCACGCCTAACAATAGGGGCAAATACCCCTCCAATTTTGGGAAATGTCTACTATATGCATATTATTGATGTATTATATTCTTTACTATTCCTACACCTCTATGGAGTATGTACATATTCTCTTTTTTGGGTTTTCAGGGAGTTAGCATTTGAATCTGTTCCCCTACCTTTGGTGGAAAGCCTAGTTACAATATGAGCTTATCTTTTTCGGGGCCATTCCTGAGCTATTGTTCAAGTACCTCTAATTTCTATGCACTTCTGATTACGCTTTTATTTTCATAATAATGAACTAGCTACACAAGTAATTACCTAACTACGTGATTTGGTGTGGTTTTTCACCATTGAAATTTATTAATTCAAATGGGTGGGGACATATCTGCATACCAATTTTTTTTTAGAGGAAACCAAATAAAAAGGACCAAATTTTTTTATTCACTTTATCCTTCTGTCAATTGTAATAAGTACTCCTGTGTCCTTTTTTCATCATTTTAGGGACTAATTTGGTCCTTTTTTATTGCCAGGAACTAAAAAGGATTTCGTAGATATTGTCAGGGACCAAAAATGATGTTAACTCTTTTTTTTATTAGCTCTCGCTCCATTAAGTTTGAAATTCACCATATGTTGTTGTGAAAATTATTCCCTCTATTTGCTTGGGGCAGTATTTTACCTTTGATGCAAACCGGAACTACAACTCAGTTGAGCTTGACTTATAATTGAAGTTGAGATATGTTATTTTACCTATATTTTTTTTCATGTTTACTTTATTTACCATTCTCTAGCACCATTAGATTAGGATTCTCAATTAAATTTTATTATTTCTCTCTTATGATCTAATGATGTTAAAGAGTTGTGTATAAAGTAAATTAAAAAAAAAATAGATAATTGAAGTTATCATACGAGCTTGACAAATTTGGCTTAGCACACGTGTTTAATATGTAGAAGGCCGTATTTCACTATGCTACTTTCAATATTGCAGTTGGCTACAAACTAGGTAGTTATTTTTTACTTTTTAAATGGTATGTTATTCCATTTCTGAAAACAATTTTTTAGTTTTTAAAATAAAAAGGCAAAAAAACTTATTTGAAAAGAATTATTTTGTGAAATGATTCCTAAAACAATAACTGTTTTTTGGTTTTTAAAACTAAGAAAGGAGAAAAAGATAGAGATGTTCTCAAAAATTGTTTTTGCAGTGATAATTTTATAATAATAAAAATTTATGAATGGCACTTGCATAAATAAATCAAACTTTTTATTTTCAGTTTTAAATTATTTTATAATGGCAATCTTATAATTATAATTTATGAAAGTTCATTAATGACATTCTTGTAGATAAATAGAGCTCCTCTATAACTTTAAATCCAACCATATTTAAACAAGTTTTATTATTCTCCAACTCTCAAAATTAGTTTTCAAAATTTATATTCAAATCAGTTTTTAAAAATAAAAAACAAAATCATATTCAAACAAACACTATGTTTTTCTTTATTTTGGTAGAATAAAAAAAATGTTGATTTTAATTTAAAAAACAAAGTACCTCACAGCTCAACTCAATCCCATGAAGTCACGTTAGCTACACTCCCGGGGTGATTCCAAAATGAGCAACATGAATTTTCTTGTTCTTCGAGTTACAACGTATAACCGCCATCACTGCTCACACGTTTTCACTATAACTACCCACTAAACCCCGCCATGTCCTACCACTTACGCCCCTTACTTTGTTCCACTCACAAGCTCATGTGCTTTATATATATATATGTATGTTATTATTTTTATTTATATGTACTCTTTCTCTACAATTGGCTTTGTGTTACAACCATTTTGTGCTTCTAAATATTGTTTCGTGAAAAAGAACACCAACATGGCATCATCCCTTTTAGGCCTAGTCCTATGTACTTGTCTGATCATTTTCTTTGGTGCCACGAATACTTCTGTTGAAGCTGCCATGCAATTCAAAGTTGGTGGTCACTTAGGTTGGCATGAACCTGGTCCCAACAATACTGAATTTTATATCCAATGGGCTGAAATGAACAGATTTCAAATTGGAGATTCTCTGGGTAAGTTTGTTGAATCAGTTCACATGCCTTGTTATTTACTACTCTTAAAGAAACTTTTTTTTCTATTAACTCTTGAAAGATGAATTGAATGATCTTTAACTGGCTGATTTGCTTTTGTTGCAGTTTACATAATGTACTCTTTGTTTTCAATGAGTGTGCAACTTTTCTTAGTCACTTTTTTTTGTGTTACATTTAATATATGATTTTTCCCGGAAGGGCGACTTGGCTTAGCGGTAAGTTTGTTTGCCGTGATGTGTCAGGTCGGGTTCGAATCAATCTCTCTGCAAAAAACAGTGGAAAGATTGCCTAGAGTATTCCCTTCCCCAGACACTCACGAAGTGAATATTTGAACTGGGTCGGCCCTTTTTATTTAATATGTGATTTTTCCCACACAAAAAAAAAAGGAGAGATAAAATGAACTCTATGCCAATTGAACTAGTTTTGAGTATACTTAAGTATGAATTTTATGCCTAAGTTTCTGTTGGAGATTCAGTTCTGTAACTTGGATTCTTATAGCCCAAGGCAGAATCTTTAGAAGCAACCAGTTCTACCCTATTGGATGGGAAAAAGTTGTGTTAATTATTGTTCTTGTTTATGCAGTTTTTGAGTACCAGAATGACTCAGTTCTTACAGTGGAGAAAATGGATTACTTTGATTGTGATTCAAGTGACCCCATCACTGCCTTTGACAATGGGAAGAGCACTCTTAATCTTGACAGGCCCGGGGCCTTCTACTTCATCAGTGGAACTGATGATCACTGCAACAACGGGCAAAAATTACTTGTGGAGGTGATGCATCCACATCCAATTCCAAAATTTCCACCTTCCATTTCCCTTCCACCTGAAGGTTTCTCCCCACTGGCTTCTTCACCTTCTTATACCATGGAGGTTTCAGCCTCAATGGTGCTTAGTCCAATTTTTATGTGTCCTTTGGCCACACTTGTAAGTGTGATGATGCTGTTAGCACCCTGAACATCTTGTTATGGTCACAATGGACAACTAGTTGTTTTTCCTTAGTTGATTGCTTCTAGAATCTGATTTGTTTAGGTATTATCATTTTAACTATTTTTTTTTTTTGCTGTCAGTCTGTTTCAATTATGGTTTTTGTATTGTATTTATGGTCATGTCTTGACTTTCTCTCATGTAACTTTTGCTTTTGGGTTGAATCATTGTATTAGTTTACTGCGTTTTCCACTCTAAACAATTCAACATTCAAAGTGCATTATTCAAGCTCTAGAATCTACCAAAAAATCGTTTAGCAAATGAATTTGATGACTAGGAAAGGAAAAAACTAGAGCCCTACACATATCATTTTATTAGTTTATGGTCATGGAGCGTTCCTTTTCACCTCCTTTGCGTATAATTTATGAGTAGAGATAGCCCTATATGATATACTTGATATCAAATATAATATTGAGTAAGCAAGGGAAACAGACAGAGAATTAGATGCAAGAGGCCTATTTTCTGATGCAAAATCTCTTCAAAGAGGATAATGGTAGTAAGATTGCTAAGGGGTGTATAATGTATTAATCAATGCCAAGCATGTCCAAAAGGAGTTCATCGTCATTGAATTGACTACTCATATGTACATAGAGAAGACGAAGTAAAATATGCGATAAACAATCAATGGTTCTGTGTCACATAGATAGAACCATCTCAAGGCTTGTAAGGTCAAAGGATTCACATGGGGTGCAACTCTCTTTCCATAAACACATAAATTCTCTTACCCACAAAATGGTTAAAAGAGAATATGTTATTTACTATCTTGTGAGGTAGATACTTCTATATGATCTTAATATAAATCGTGGTAATTTCAAATTTTGATCAACACTACTTATATAAAAAAAATCACTCTCCCCGGATGGAGGCAATCCTTTGTACGCAACTTTACACTACAGATAAAAGTAGGTTAAAGTATTCATTTTCTTTTCTTTTTTCAGGCTCACTTTCCACAGGAATATTCAGTACAAGGTTAATTTTATGAGAATCAGTTGTTAATGTGTATTTATCCAGATTTACCTCGTGTGTGTATAATATTATTGCCCTCATTTCTGTGTTGGAATCTGTTCTGTCTGATTCTGGCTTGTGAAATAGTTTAATAAAATATTTTGGAACATACATCATTTACATTTTCCTAGATGTGGAAGTAATGCACATTTTCCCTACACATAAGTACATAATATTTTCATCTTGGGAGCCAAATGAATCAGTATGAATGATAACCCTGTAAATAAGAGCTCTCAAAATCTGAATTTTCACTTTCCCTTTCCCTTTCCAAGTCTGCAGCTCCATCCCCACTTTCCTTTCTTGTCTTTCTCCACTTGGATTTCCTCAGCCAGTGCTCAACCAGCATCACACCAAGACCAATGAAGATTGTCCCCAGAGAGCCACCACCCAGTGCTAGTAGCACCACAGATAGCCATTGCATCCCTTTACTATGTGGCAAGATCACCCATGTGGCTGCAACATAGCCAGTTTGTTGTTTTAACCACCATTGACTTCCCTCCCATTGGTCCTTCTTGGTACACACCACCAGGGGGACTAATACCAGCTGCAAAAGTGACAGTTGCAATCAAAACTGCAACTAGTATAATGGTGTTCCTTGCATTTAGTAATGCTTCTTTGTGCATCTCATGGTACATATTTCTCTCAGTATAGTAAAGTTGATTTAAATTTTCCGTTTTTCTTTTTTTGTGATGCTTGTGTTTCCCTAAAGTGGTTGGGGAGAAATAATATGGTTTATAGGTTCCATTCTCAAATCTCTCACTTACTTGAGGCTGAGGTGATCTAGACTCCATGCTTTTGCTAACTTCTGGTGGGCTTGTGCAATCATAAGAAACCATT
Organism: Gastrolobium villosum; assembly: GCA_032173675.1. NCBI lineage: Eukaryota > Viridiplantae > Streptophyta > Magnoliopsida > Fabales > Fabaceae > Gastrolobium > Gastrolobium villosum. The sequence goes on along the minus strand of JAVKPL010015546.1, from coordinate 30,180 downwards.
TCACTTGGCACTTCCATTTCGTTAGCTATATACCTTTGTGACAGAGAAAGTTTCGATGCTATAGGTGACAGAGAATTGGCCTTGTCTACTTCCAGTGACCAAGACGAAGGTTGGAAGTTTCTTTTACCACCAGCTCTGATAAAAGTGGCTTGTAATTGCCTATTCTCTGCACTATCCTTAGCCTGGTCCAGGATGTCAAGTGCTGTTTTCCCTTCACTGTTCCGAGTATTAATATCCAGCTTTGTGTTGATGATCAAGAACTCTGCTATCTGCAATGATCATAAAACTATAAGCAGAACTACAAGCATTTGGGTTCAAATTCAAAATCAAAAGGGAAAACCCCGGTTCACAAAGCTCCCCGACTTGTGAGGACAGGGGTAAAGGTTGATTATAGACCAACCTTACTTTTGCATTTTAGCAAAGAGACTGTTTCCAGACTCGAATCCGTGACATTCTGATCACATTCAAAATCAATAGGCTATAAATTATGATTGGCTAGTGTTGAGATATATAGAGTCACAGTAATTGTTAGAACTTATTGTTGTACATTAATTGACCTAAGTTCAATTCAAGGATTAAACTCAGAACAATATTTGATCACAAAATCAATTATTGAATGATTTTGGAGGAAAGTACTATAGCTATACTAGAGACAGATTTTTTTCTCAGGCCATCATCTCATAACATTAATAGATCAATATAGGTGACATACTTGATATCTTGTTTAATTATATTTTTCCTGGTTTCAACGTGATAATTAAACATATTCAGAACTCATACTAATTCCTCACCTTATGGCGCCCGCCTGTAACTGCAAGATGCAAGACACTGTTGCCATATCGATCATGACAGTGCAATAGATTGGTACCATTGCAGACTTCCACCAAGAATACCAAAGCATCATAGCATCCGTATCTCACAGCTAAATGAAATACTGTCTCTTCTTCTCTTGTGAGATAATGAAATGATGTGGCACAGCTTGACACAAAATCGTTAAGGATTGAGACTTTCCCATTCATTACTGCCAGGTGCAATGGTGTATAACCATTGTTGTTGTATTGTAAAGCAAGGTTTGGATCACGTCTTTGTAGGATCCATACAATCTCCCTGTGTCCTTTACTACAAGCATTGTGCAATAGTGAATTCCCATTATCTTCGATCACTTGAGTAAGCTCTGGCCGCTTATTCAACAACTCTCTAACAACATCTGCACGGAAAATCAGTACTTTAGGGAATTGCTTAACTCAACTATTCAAAATTTTCAATCCATCCCTTTTTTATTGTTAGGTGATTAATGTTACTTGCTTAGAAAGAGTCTCATTAGTTGGACTTGAAATCAATGCAAAGGTGAATTCTATAAATAAAAGTTCAAAAAACATGCAAACTTGTAACGAACCAATTTAATCCAATAGGTTAAGCCGTTGGGTGAGACAACCTGATTATGCTAAGAAACTGCATAAATTTAATTATTAACTTATGGCCATGTAATCACGTCGACTTTCATATCATAAAAGAACTAATTCAATCCAAAAACTTAAATTTGGATGATGTTATATTAACGGTTTTTATATTTCTCAAATAAAACTTAATGGAGAAAACTCTTATGCTTATGCTCACCTGTGTGCCCTCTTGATACAGCAATTTGGATACAAGTTTGATCAAACCCTGCTGCCTCTGGCTCCACCATCTCAGATAGATTCAGCAGGAGATTCACCAAGTCAAGATGACCATGGCTGCAAGCCAAAAAGAAAGAGCTTTTACAAGCTGGATTAAGCTTACAAGCAGCTGTAGGGTTGACTTCTAGCATCAACATTAAGACATTGACATTCTCTTGTCTGCAAGCCTCGTGAATTGGAGTCTCCATGTTTTTATTCTCAGCAGAAATCATGTCAGGGCACAATCTGACAATCTCAGACACCATTTCAGTGCAACCATACATGGAAGCAAGGTGTAATGGAGTGTTGAAGGAATCAGCTGTTCTCTGATTGAGGATTCCTTCATTCTCTTTAACTAGGCTTGAAAATGTGGTAATGTCATTTTTCCTAATGGCATCTAAAAACTTTGGATCCATATTCCTGGTCTTAAAGCTTCTTAAGGTAGTGAGAAACTAAATAGATTTAGGCTCTGTGAACCCTTTATAAGAAGGTTAGCAATAGTACTGAACTTGCAAGCAATGTTTGGAAAATTATCATAGGGACGAAGAACTTATAGACTGTAGACTCTTGAGCGTGTTTCCTGGCATTTGGATAAAAATTATCAGGCACTAACGCCTCAACAACATCAAGGAAAATTCCTGTGAGAACTATCCTCGAAAGTCCAAATTGTTTCCACATAACCATTGTTACCAAGAAGCTTCTTGGTATGACATCAAATGTGAAAAGTAGAGTTTTTCTTTCCTTCTGGATTCTAGAAGGAGATTTCCTTATTCTAATCCTGTTAAATCAAAAAATTCGCTAGAGCCTTAAGAGGTTTTATGTTAATTTTGTTTCACACGCGAATACGTTATATCTATAAACCTTTTTATTTACAAACTACCTAGGTTCTCCTGCCACAACACTAAGTTACACCATGTTCTCTCGGGAGTACACAGTGTAATTTGCAAAATAATTTGTAAATGGATCATTCCCTTAACTTTATATTGCGATATACATATTAATATAGGGGAGGGTTATATTTATAAACTTTTTGTTTACAAACTTTTACAAACTACGTTATATTCTGCCGGAAGAATACTAAGTTACACTATATTCTCCCGCAAGTACACAGTATAATTTACAAAAATTTATAAAAAAAAATTATAAATCAATCATTCCCCATTAATATATTGGGGGAATAAATAAAGTGTAAATTATTTCAAGGGTTAGTTTTCTATTTTTTGGGTTTTATAAGAATTATGTTGTAGTAAAAGTAATTGTGTTATGTTATAGAGATTTATATTGCGTGCCGAATTTTTTTTACTGCGGATCCCACAAAATATTGTGTGTGTAGAAAACTTTTTGTGATCATAATAAATGATAGATGATAAACCTCTCATAAAAAAAGAGCAGTTGTGTACGGTAAAACAAACTGCTGTTCATAAGTTTGAGATATGTGCATCCCACTAAACACTAGCGCAGAAATGACTATTATAGGCAAAACTATTCATGATATTTGTAAACAAAAATATTTGAAGTGATCCCGTCCAATGTTGTATATTTATTGGGATTTGATTTTCTCATGTTGCATGAGAATTATGTTGTGACTCAACTAGTGGTGGGCTCCATATTTATTAAAAAAAAAAAAGTTTTGCACGTAAATCGAAGGGTCACTAACATGAGAGTTGAATTCTCATACAACATGAGAAAATGTCTTCCCATATTTATTACTGTATATAGAGAGAATGGGGGCTTCTTATATCAGGAAAAATAATATAAAACTGTGGGGGCACATGACACTTCCAAGCCTAAATTACAGGTCCTTTGGGAAGCAAGTACCATAAACTTAACAATGTTATTGATCACTTGGATTTAGAATACAATATTTCAACTAACAACATATGGAAGTTGATTAATTAAATTGGACCATGTCATGGGTGAAGAGTGAGATGGCCTTGCTCCCCAAGCGATACAATGCAATCATCGAACATTTCTTCAATAGACTTGAACCTGAATCCTAGACTCCTCAGCTTCCCGGTGTTTAGTTCGTAACGTGGTCTATCTAGCTTCTCGAACCTGAAAATCGAATAAACCATACTAAGCTACATTTACATATACACATTATTATTTTCTATAGCTTTGTATACTTTCTACATCCCAGTGTTATAATTCCAAATGGGAAATAATATTCTGCCCAATGGATATAAATCAAGGGTTTTCATTTCCGCCTTTAACATAATATAGCAAATTTTCCTACACGCACCACATTTTGTGGGGCCTACACATTTTAAAATAAAAAAAAGAAAGAAAAAAATATAAAGTAAAACAAATCTTTGGTGGGTATGGCTATAACATTACACAATCACTTTTCCTACAACATAATAAACATAAAACTCATAATTAATCAAAGACATATTCTGTATATGATATACATAATTTAAATTAAATAATACACGATTAATTTAAACTATAGAGAACTCCTATAAAGTATACTAACACTTAATTTTCACACTAATGATTAAAACTAACACGTGTTTAATTATGGGCTTATCTAGTCTCATGTTGCATGAGAGAAAAAATCTTACGTTATAGACACATAGTGATGGGACCTATCATCTAAAAAATAAAAATGAAAAGAAAAGAAAAATATTGCACGGTTATCGAAGGATGTGTAGGAAAAAATGTTATCTTAGGTAACATAAACAATAATTTTTCCCTTTAATTATAAGGATAGAGTGCAATGGCAAGCAATAACCAACCTTTTGGGAATGGGCAGGCCAGGATAACGGGCTGCAAGCAAGGAAACCAAATCATTATTATCCATTACTGTAGAGCTGCAAAGGTATCGACCTTGGGAAGTTTCATCCTCGTAAAGAAGGATGTGGCTAAGGGCAACATCATCAATATGAACGTATCCCATTCTTCCATGCCATTGGAATTTCTCGGTTTCCCCTGTTAATTATGATAACCATTATGTCGCTATCTATCAAAGACAATTTACCAACCTGAGGGGCCAAGTCTGTGTACCTTTGAGCAAGCCTAGAATATCAGATGCAGTAGAACACAAATCTGGTGGCAAGCTGGGTCCAATAATAAATGATGGCAGAACAGTCACTAAATGTATTCCATTCTCTTTGCAGTATTCCCACGCTGCTCTTTCTGCCTGTGTCTTCGACATCACGTACCATGCCTTCATTACATGTTACAACTTAGAATCATGTTTTCTTATGAAATGTGACCATATAACAACTACATGTACATAAAAATCATGTTTTCTCATGTACATAGAAAATATAATCATCATATTCCATTATACATTATATGATTACTTAAGCATTACGTACCTGGAGTTTCTCGCACAAGTCCAAGGAGCTCCACGATGACTCATCTAGTGGTATGTTTGGATCAAAATCATCTCTTACCCTAACAGCTGAAGACGATGAGGTTAAAACCACTCGACCAAGTTCCGTGTTCTTCCGACAAGAACGAAGCACATTCAGCGTACCTTGGACAGCAGGTTCCAAGATTTCTGACTGTTTATGGATAAAATTGATAACCAAATTAAAAATACATAAAAACTCACGACTTATTTTCAGTAGCATATACTATAAAAAGACAGAATTGCCATGGAAATTCCGTTTCTAACTTCATCCTCGCTACTACTTTCCGTCGCAAATTCCCTTGCAAAATGATTTTACAAGGAAATTTGTGACGGAAAGTAGTAACGAGGATGAAATTAGAGACGGAATTTTCATAACAATTCTGTCACAGGTTTTTTACTAGTAGTATCACCACTTATCATGGTGTGAGCTAGTAGTGATGTGACACGTTTGAATAATTTGAAAGGTTGTATATAAGTTGTAACGTAGAGAAACCTATGCTATATAACATAACATGTCCCATAAAAACAGAGAAACAGTAACGACATGTATTATACCTTGGGATCTGATGAAGGTTTGAGTACAGGAGATGCGATGTGAAAGACACCTTTGCATCCCATGATCGCATTGTCGAAGCTGCTTTCTTCCATTAAATCAGCTTCTACTAGTTCGAGTCTGTCTTTTGCTCCTTCCAGCTTCCATAAATGTTCATATTTCTTCTGCTTCGCTGTATGTACCAGTACCAAACATATATCTATATCAGTATTTGTCTTTTAATGTAATTAATTAAAATATGCTACTATGTTGAGTATGTGAAAAATGAAAAGATGTCTAAACTCATTTTCATTGGCCATCAAGGTTTAAGGTCTCATTAATTAAATATCAAACTTATTTAGTAACAATCTAGGGATAATTAATCAAGGGGTTTGTAGGAATTATCATTAAGTATAAGTAGTTAATGATAGGTATATTATTAGTTAAATAAGTTTGATATATATATATATATTTAGTTAATAGATATGAAATGTGTGTATGCATAGAGATACAAAGGGGAGAGAGAGAAACCTAAGTCTCTAACAGTTCCAATGACATGATAACCAGACAAAAGAAGTCGCTTAATAAGCCAAGAAGCGAGAAAGCCTGAAGCCCCCGTCACACATACTCTGCCTCTGCCTTCGTGTTCCATATCACACCCAATAAACAAGGCACGGGCAATGGCTTTTTTATAAGTGAAAAAAAATGTGTATATAATATAAATTTCATGCTTGCATTTGGCTTCCTCACTCCTCACAAGTATAAGATGACCAAGCTAACTTCAATTCTGTGGTGAAGTTAGCATGATATACCTACCTTTCTCTCTCCTTTTCATGTTGCGTTGATTTGCCTTTCTTTGATGGTAGTTAAATAATAAATAAACAGAGCATTACTCAACAAGCGCCCATGGCCTAATGGATAAGGCGCCTGACTTCTAATCAGGCGATTGTGGGTTCGAGTCCCACTGGGCGTGAACTTTTACAACTTTAAATTAAAATATTACTTTGTCAAACAAAATATATTTCATTACCAATTTTAAAAAATTATTATATTATTTTAATATTATATATTAAAATAAAAATTAATTTTTCAATATATTAATTTTTAAAATATTGAATATTTTTATTTTTATACTAATTAATTTATGTTTTGTACACACTAATCAATAAATTTTTATACAAAATAATATCATATGACATTTTTTGAAGAATTATATAAATTCTTTATTAAAGGATATTTTTATTAAAAATATTTATTTTTATCCTAAATAGTATTATACAGTGCATTATCAAATATTAGATGATATTATCTTATATAATATATTATTTTATACAATACCATATCAAACGTTGGATGGTACTAAAATTCAATCAGATCTTATTATCAAGTCTTATAATATCAGACCTTATTCTATACTATGCACCAAACATGCCTCAAAAGTTACAAAATTAAATATTATGTATTTAATAAGTGGGATCGATATACCTTTTTTTTTTTTTTTTTTTTTTTTGGTAAATAGGGATCGATATACTTATCTCCCACTCCTGTTATTCTGCGATGAATTGACACTTTTTTCCCGAACAAGTGAATATATTTTCTCACACAATTGCAGTGTGATTTAAAACAGTGTTATAAGTGTACCCAAAAAAATAGTGTTATAAAGGTTTATAGGACTCATAATCTCCCTAAGAACCAGTTGGCACTCACTCTTTTGGAGAACATATTAACAAAAGCATAATGAGTTGTGAATGGATCCTCTCATGTGAAAAAGTAGTTATGTGACCATGTTATTTGATCACAATCATTCATTTAAAAATTATATATTTTTCTCTCTCTATAACTTTGTCCCCTAAACAAACATGTCTGAATGGTGGATGGAAATCATGGAAAGCATAGAACAAAATTACGAGATTCAAAACAGTAAAAGCGACAATCATGATTATGATCAGTAAAATCCATAATTTGATGCACGTTTTTTTCTTCAAGGAGGGTAAAGTGTCCAACTTGGCAAGTCACATTATGTTGAAAATATTTGTCGCTTTTTTTCTAGCTTGCAAGCATCAAGGGACGACTTATTGTCCCACCATCTAAATTGTTAATAAGTTGGCAATTATTCTAGAGAGCTTTTGCTTTCATGAAGCAATTGGAGTTGATTAATCATAACACAATATAATATAAATATAAATACCCAAATCAATTGGATTGACTTACAAAATAAACATAACGATATTAATATTTAGATAAACATCAAATATATTTATTATATTTAGATAAACATGAAATATATTTACTAAAGATCAAAAATAAATTAAATTTTATCATGTTTAAATTTATGTTGTATCTAATTTTTAAATACTAATATTATTTTATTTATTATATATTAACATTTAGATAGACAACGAATCTATTTGAGAATGTCAAGAAAACAAAACCAATTTAATCATATTTAAATCTATTTTTTGTAAATCCTAATTTAATTATTTTTATCTTATTTATTTAATTATGATTATGGGGAAAGTTATACTTACGACCTATTTTCCTTTACCAACTCTTACAATCAATATTTTTTTTTTTTTGTAAGCAACTTACAACCAATATCTTAACCGTTGATTTCCGCCAATCAACGGTTAAGATTTATTGCGAATTAATTATTAATTAGTAAATTTTATTGGCGAATCTTAACCGTTGATTGACAAAAATCAACGGTTAAGATATTGGTTGTAAGAGATTGTGAAGAAAAATAGGTTGTAAGTAATGTTGTTAAAATCGAGATCTTAAGTAGAATCGGAATTAAAAAATCATAAAACGTAAAATCGTAATGTAAAAAAGTCGTAAAAAATCATAAAAACGTAAAAGCGTTTGGAATATTAGTAAAATCATTTTGATGAAAAAAATCGTACAAACGTAAAATCATAGTGATAAATTGATATTTTAACAATAATGGTTATAAGTATAACATCTCCCTTTAATTATTATATATTGATATTTAGATAGACATCAAATATAATCGAGATTGACTAGGAAATCTAACCAACTTTATTATGTTTGAATCTAGAGAAATATTTTTCTTATGATACATATGAAAAGTATTATCTCATACTCAAATAATAAATAGGTGAGCGAAAAGAGTTGGAGGTAAGAGAAATTTTTTTTATGACCTATTTAATAAATATAAATGTAGGATATAATACTTTTATCATGTAACATAAAAAAGTACAACCCAATAATTAATGCGGCAATTGACTCTCCAACAAGGAGATATTTTGTCTTCTGTTTTCAGAACAATATATGGTGAAACTTATTCATTATATATATAAGGAAAAATGTTTATCCTTTTAAATGACACAACTTATATCATTTCACTCTCATAAAGAAGTGGGACCCACACATTTACTTTTTTTGTCAATTCTCTTTCCTCCTTTATCTATATATTTCTCTCTCTTAAAATGACACAACTTTACATCCTTTAAAATGACGCACACTTTACCCATATAGGGTTTTATTAATCTCATGTTAAAGGAGATAAGTTACCTCATGTTATAGAGATAAATTTATGGGCTTCACCACTGAAAAAAGAAAAAAAGAAAAGAAAAAGTAGCACATTTATCGAAGGGTATCTAGGAGAGAAAATTATCACATATAGCATAAGAGTAATTTTTTCCATATATATATATATATAGGTTTGCTTTTTCTGCAATTATTGCAATTAAGTTATCTACAATAAGCCCAATACGATGTCATTTTAGGGCAGAAATTATGGTATTTTTATAATTTTAATTTATTTCAGGATTATTATAATTTTTATAATTATAATTTTACAATCTTTTAATCCCAAAATGACGTCATTTTAGAAGTAAATACAGATAACTTATTTGTATTAAATGCAGAAATATTTTTCTATATATATAAATATAAAAAACAACAAGAGAGTTGTATTTCCCCTAATTAATTAATAGTAAGTGAAACAATAAATGATTTATGGGAAAAACTAGTTTTATGCTATCAGATAAGTTTTCCCTCCTACACACCTTTTGATAATTGTGGCACCTTTTTTCTTTTCTTTATTTTTATTTTTTCAGGTGATGGAGCCCACAAATTTATCTATATGACATTAGATAACTTATCTCCTTAAACATAAGATGAGGTTGACAAAACCATTAATTATTTATGAAAATAAAAACTATAATGACCGCTAAGAAACAAGCTTTAGTGATAACAGCAGCATAGCTCGCCAAAGCACTGCAGAGCAGGAAGTTGGGTGGCTCACGAAGCTTTCAAAGGTACTGCGTAAGAAAACAAGCTTTTGCTGAATGATCACCTACAAAATTTGGATTCATAGCAAGTGCCTTGTTCCCATTATCATATTTTTGCAGTACAAATTGCATGCTAACTATTGCTGAGTATAGGCTGTGTCTCTGGTTTTAAATTAATTGATATTTGCAGTCACTTCATTTTCAATAGCATAACGACTGCAATGTCCTGTTAAAGAAAATATTCTGTATGGATTGTGATCTAGAAAGTAATGGTAGTTTTGTCAAGTAGTGGGTACTCGTAATGATTGTTATGTCATTGTACTACTTTCTTTGTGCTATACGTTGAACTTTATTGGTTATTTTTCTTATTTAAGTTTTCCAAATATTAATTTAGAAGAACAAAATAAGTTTTTTTTGCATTAATTAAAGGGAAAGGTTATACTTACAACCTATTTTCATTTACAACTTCTTACAATCAATATCTTAACAGTTGATTTCTGCCAATCAACGGTTAAGATTTATTGCGAATTAATAATTAATTAATAAATTTTATTGGCAAAAATCTTAACCGTTGATTGATAAAAATCAACGATTAAGATATTGATTGTAAAAAGTTATAAAGGAAAATAGTTCATAAGTATAACCTTACTCTTAATTAAAATTTAAAAAGACATATACGTACACTCTAACACGGAAAAAGAAGAAGGGAGAAATATGGCATGCATTCTTGAATTGATTTCAATGAAGCTAGCCCCTATTAGTATAAATAAAAGAGTAGTATTAGAACCATTTGATAGTCAAACAAATGTTTGCATGTGTTTAGAGAGATCATTGTCAGTACAATCGTACTAGATGTATCTGCTACGATTGTTTCTCGATAAGTGATATATTTAGATATAAAAAATATGAGTTTTCATTTCGTTTTTTACGTAACACAACAAATTTTCCTACACACATAACATTTTGTGAGACCCACATATTTTAAAACAAAAATAAAAGAAAAAGAAAAAAATATGGCACGTAAAATAAATCTTTATAATATTACACAATTACTTTTCCTACAACATAATAAACATATAACCCAAAAAATATATAATTTTTTTTTCATACGAGCATTACAATTATTTCTCAATTTTTATTGTCTAGTCACACCAAATAAATGATGTGAATTAAATATTTCCGTTTTAGAAAGCCTATGAAGTATGAACTGTAGACGCCAATTATGAATTTCTTTAGTTATCAATATCTGCCGTTACTTAATCGTCAACCACACACAAATATATGGCACCGATTCATTGTGGTTTTTTAAAACTTTTTTTTTTAGTTTGCAGAGGAAAAAAATTAATAAACTCCTTTGGTAAGATATGTTATAAAATGTTTTGAAAATTATAACTATTTTTATTTGTTTGTAGAATCAAATTTAAAGAACATGTCAGAGTTGTTTTTATTTTATATTTTGATTTTTAATTTTTAAAAAGAAAAAATATAAAAAATAACTAATTTCATAACTATTTTACAAAATAATTTTAACCAACAACAAAATCAAAGAAAACCTACGGTGTCTCGTTTTATAATTTAGAATCAAATGATTTCATTTGAATGGTGAGTTCTGCCGTACTACCAATAATTGTGATGTCTCTGTGCAAAGTTTTTCACCCCTTTCACGGATTTTTTTTTTTAATATTATGGGAGTATCAAACTAGATATTCTTTTTTATAGTTTTTTCAAGCATCGTGGAAGAAACGGCAACACTAATTTCAGTGTGTTACGTCGGTTTCTGTCCTCTTGCTTTTCGGATTTCTCAGCTCTTTTTTCCCGCACAAAAAAATAAAAAACAAAATCGAAAAAAAAGAAAAGTGAGTGGTCGATAGAAATAATTTTTTTTTAGAATTTTATAAGAGTTATGTTGTAGGAAAAGTGATTGTGTTATGTTATAGAGATTCATTTTACGTGTCTTGATTTTTTTTTTTTTTGCTTCAAATAATACGGGCTACACAAAATATTATGTGTAGAAAAATTTTTGTGATCATATTAAATGATAGATGATAAATTTTTTTTTTATTAATGTATACTTTTAATGTAAATATTAAGGAATTAATAATAGTTTTAATTATTTTAAAATACTAAAATGTTATTTTTTTTATAAATAGGATTAAATTACAATGGTTTTACACTCACCATTAACTATTAATATTATTTGTATCTTACAATTCGAATTTATTAATCACATTAACTGTTAAATACAAGTAAAACATTGGCTAATAGCGAACAATGAGTGTATTATAAAACTTAGGTACCCCTAATTTTTATTTTGATTTTTTTGAAATATGCTATGTTAATAAAAACCCATAACGGTTCATTGAAGTTGAGTAGAAGGACTCGTCTTGCAATCTAATTCCACCAAATACTCATTTTGCTTTCGTATTTCAAGGCAATATAATTACACTTTTGTTTCCCCCGTTATTGTACACCAAGCAATTCTTTTTTTTTTTTTTTTCTGACTAGAGTAATGGTTATTTCGTTTTCTTTATCATGTGGGATTTTTTATTTTTTATTATAAATATAAGACTAACATGTGTTTAGTGTAAGCCGGCCACTCGCGGAATCAATAATTGTCCCACAAATCAACACGAAACTTTTTAGCGTACTTTGACTTTACTCATACACTTTTTGAGAAACTTCTCAGCAGATCATATCATCCTAGAATTGTTCCAAGTCAAGTTATGGATTACTAAAAAGTAGATGTATCTTGTTAGTATAGATAATACATATCAATTACCTGCATAGCCTCTGTATCGCTCTCATTTAGGTGTTGATTTGATTATATATATATATATATATGAGAGGTAGGATAGATAATACCTTTTACCTGACACCGGAGTTAAATTTGAAATTTGATACCTATATATAGAGCCGTTAGATCAAAAAAGATCAACGACTCTGATTTGTAAGCATGTTATACTATTGATCTTTTTGATCTAACGGCTCTCAGATGAGGTGTTAAACTTCAAATTTGACACCGGTGTAAAAGGATATATATATATATATATATATATATATATATATATATATATATATATACTGGAACTCCTTATTCGTGTATAATCTCTTTTTGCACGAGTAATTACTGGAACTCCTTATTCGTGTATAATCTCTTTTTGCACGAGTAATTACTCTCAACCTTCTTCGGCTCCTGTGATGTTACAATTAGGATATTAATGTATGTTTAAGTGTTTATTTCGATGGTTTAAATCTCATATTTTGTAAAAATTCGTTTGTTTGTATTTTTTTCTTGAAAACTGTTTTTTTGTTTTAATATTATATTTGATTTTTTTTAACTTATAAATACTTTTTTTTTGTATTTAATGAATAATTTTTTAAAAATACTTTTTTTTATGAACTCTATCATAGAAACATTTTTTTTTTAATTTATCCAAACGTACTCTAAATTTATTTGTTACTTAATTGAATTTTTATTGGTGTATTTTTTTATAATCATAAATAAATACGGACATAAACATTATGCTAAAAAAATCAGATCATCAAATTTTATCATTTAATAATTAAGTATATAAACCAATAAATAGTTACTATTTTTCTCTTTTTGGCAAAAGGCAGCCTAAACTGGACAGTATGCTTTTGAATGTCAAGAAAATGGGTATGAAGTAGCATATATAGTATTAAGACGACAGATCAATCTTACGAGGTATTTTTTTGTTTTTGTTCTTCTTGTTCTTTCTATTTCAATTATTGTAGTTGTTGTTTCTTTTTCAGAATTTAAGTTAGGCTAATCGATCGCTTTCCTTCTGGTCAGAGTCAGAGATAGCTATACAACTAATCGAGTTATGAATTCCTTCTTTACAGTAGAAAAGTGAAACTGAGCTATAAGCCTAAAACCACTTGTAGCCCAAATCGAGTTATGAATGAAACATGATAGCAGGTATTTTTAACTTTGAGTAGAAAACCATAAGAAATTAATTAAAGGTAGCTAGATCATAAGTTAATTAATATAGTTAATTTTATGAAACTGAAAAAAGTAATATATGAAACCAATAAAATAATATACTTTCTCGTTATCCAACCTTATCATGTTTTTTGTTTTGGGGGAGTCATATGAATTATGGAGACTTATATAATTATTTTGCCAGGACAAAATTATCCTTGAGAAGGAATGTTAACCATGCATTATTAGTATTATATTTACACCTTAACCCTAAGTATTTGGAATTTTTTTTAAGCTAGAAGTTACTTATAAGCATAAGTTAGGTCAAACAGATTTTGGGAAAAGTTCTTTTTTTTATAATGAAGAAAAAAACTGAAAACTAAAAGTTTTTAGGAGCAGAATTTTTTTAAACTCTTATATATTTTTCTTGAATTGTGTGCTTTTTTTTAAATGAAGAGTTATTAAGTTAGAGAAAGATAATTTTATTGAAACATGTGCTTTTAAGTAACTTTTTAAGCTAAAATTTTCATGTAATTACCAAACAGCTTTTAGCTTCTTTTTTAAGCTCTTTTTTTTTTGCTTTAACTTATAAGTAGTTTCTAGCTTTAAAATAAGAGGATCGAAACATGCTCTAAATATAATGTGTTAATTAATTTTCTAGATTTATTTTCATGGTTACAACCAACCATGAGTTGAGCTTTAAAATGATATATATTTTTTCACCAAAAAAAAAATGATATATATTTCATATTTGTGTCTGCTACACAACGAGAGTAACATGTGAAAAATACAATTACTTTCAACAGTTCTCTTCCTTCATTTAGCGCGAATAATAAACGGCAAACAAGTTGCGGAGAAGAAATAAAAGATTACCAATAATCGTGAGCTAATAGTGTAGAAGAATACAGAGGCAATTAGCTAATCTTTGCTACCATGTTTATCAACAAATGAACAAGCAACGGGTCAGTCCCTAATGACTAGACAGCTTTAGTGCTTAACAGCTAAGCTTTAAGCAGCGACTGAACTATCTTAACCACCAAATTCGGATTCATTTTAGTGTATTTTGGTATAAATTTGGAACTTTCAACTACATTGACATATAAGGTCCTAAACCAACCCAAGGATGGATCACACAAATTGGGACTGTCCCTAATGACTAGACATCACTTTATAAGGAAAATATAATATATGCTATATTTTAATTATGAAAATTTGGAATAAAAGTGAGGTAATTAAAAAATAATAAGTAATGGTATTTTTATACCAAAAATAACATCAGGAATACTTCAAACAATTTTGTCTACATTTTGTTTGATTTGATTATGAAATCATTGAGTAGAATGAAGAAAGGAACAAAAGAAGATTATATTTGTTTGAATTACTAAATTTATTTTATAATTTGAACAATATTATATGAAAATTTTAATACTCAAATTCAGTTTGTTGTAATACTTACATATCCCACATTTATTGTATAGGCAATTAAAGTAGGGTTTATAAGGTTTTTGACACTCCACTCTTTAATTTAGCTTTTGGAATGATGACTTCAAATCACTATAATGTAATTGTTTATTCAATATTTTATTTTGTAGTTAAAATGGATAAACAGAGTGAGGAGTTGATATATACTAGCCACAACTAAGATCCCGTTTGGATTGTCTTCACAAAAAAGTTCTTTTTATGCCTTATTTATTTTAAAAATAATTTTTATAAAAGTTAAAGCTATTCAAATTTTTAAATATTTATTTTTAAAAAATATATTTGGCTTTTGGCTTTTGTTTTTTTTTAAAGCTAAACTTTTAAAAAAGTATATTTTTAGCTTTTTTATGATTTTTTTAAAGAAGACATTCAAATATATATTTTTATAAATGCTTTTTTTCCTTAAAAAAACATCATTTAGAAAATAAAAAAAAATAAAAAACTCATTCAAATAGGCTCTAAGTGACTTATAAGTAGGGGTGTAAATAGGTTAGACCGGTCTCAAGCTTTTTTTAAAAGCTAAATTTTTTAACTCTTAAAAAAATTATATTTTTAGCTTTTTTATGAATTTTTTTTTTAAAGCAGACATTCAAATATATATTTTTATAAATGCTTTTTTTCCTTCAAAAAAACATCTTTTAGAAAAAGAAAAAAAACTCATTCAAATAGGATCTAAGTGACTTACAAGTAGGGGTGTAAATAGGTTAGGCCGGCCTAGAGGGATCTTCGGCCTCACCTATATTAGATTAGACTTGGCCTATTACAAATAGTAAAATAGAACATGCGTATGCTTTTAAAAAAATCTATTTAGAAAACAGGTCATAGATTTTTTTTATACATATCGGAACTATAAGCCTACATACCGACCTATATCATATTATTTACTTCAAATAAAATAAATAAATTTATTATTTTAATAATTTTGAATAAGAAAGTAATATTATTTTAATTTTTCTTTTAATTGTTGAATATTTAATAGACTTGAATAGACTAACAGGCCTAGACCAAGTCTTTTATTTTTGAAATATAAATTAAGCCAGACTTGTAATTTGGAGCATACACAAGCTATTAGCATATCTAATATTTTTTACACAGGTGTGACCTATTTAACTCAAAATTTAGCCTAACCTAACATATTTACACCCCAACTTACAAGCAATCAACTGCGTGCATTGTTGATCCTTTCATTAAATGAATCTTAGAAACGAAATTATGATAGGTAAAAATAAATCCTCAATTCTTTCTATTTTTCTTCTATATATTTTCACTGCAAGAATATTACATTACAAGGGCATTGATCGGATATGCTGACTCCTCACCATTAGATAACGTGACTTATAATTAGTACTTTTAATACAAAGTCATACGAAAAGATACACAAGCGTTTTATTATTGAGCAGATACAACATGGCCCATAAACATTATTCAACTACTTATTCAACTGACTACTGAATAAAAAGCTTTTGGACGGTTTTCTTTAGACACGGTGTGACTGAGAACAGTCAGAATTTTCAAGAATATATCGCCTAATAATTTAAGCCTTTAAGAATTAGAATAAAACTTCAACTTGACCACAAATAAATAAGTGAAACAAGAAAAATCGGCTTCTATTAAATAATTCCATACGGATTCCCTGATTCGATTGACTTGTGATCAATGTAAGAAAAACATGTTGATTTTATGATTTCCTCGGGGATTTTAAGATTAAGAAAATTAAAAATTTAAGTACCAGTGATACACTTTTTTTTTTTAAAGTACAACTCGGGTATATCCTAAGTAGGGATGATAAATAAATCAGGGACCTTTCGGGAGTCTTTGACTCGATTCATAAAGGTTTAAGCTTACATGTCTAAAATTGGTTGTTGGAACTAAAATTGGACATGTATAAAAGCTAGTTTAATAAAAAGGCCTCAAGCTTCAATATAAAAGCTCGGACTTAGAGCCTTTCAGGTTGACCTAGTATATTAATTTATTTTTGTATTTTTTATACTATTTGTAATAGTTCTCTCTCCTCAAATCATTTCACCTCATTTTATTGGTTAAATAGACTTTTTGAATGATTTTGTTCTATATTATGTTATTTGGATATACATTGAATTTATGAATATTTATGGAATTACTAGTGCTGTTGATTGTATATTTTGTTTGGATAAATTTTTGCTGTCTTATTTTTTTTAAGAGTTCATTTTTTTCCAGTTAATGCAGATAAGTTTTCTGCATTAAGCCCAAAACGACGCCGTTTTGGGGCGGAAATCAAGGTATTTTTGTAATTTTAATTTATTTCAGGGTTATAATAGTCTTTATAATTATAATTTTTTAATATTTCAACACCTAAACGATGTCGTTTTGGGAGTAAAGCAGATAACTTATCTGCAGTAACTGTAGAAATATTTTTCTTTTTAAACAGGTTAACAAGCTAAACCAAGCTTTTATTTTTTATAAATAAGTCAGGCCACAGGTTGATAATTATATTTATAATAGGTAATAGGCTTGGTCAGATTGACACATTTAAACACTGGTTTAGCCTTTTAAAACCAAAGTTCGGCCCGTTAACACCGCCAATGATATTGAATTAGGTGCGACTTTTGTAATTTAATCTATGTGCTACCGGCAGAGACAAGATTTTGGGCCCCACTATTTTTAAACAAAATAAAAAAATAAAACATTTCCTAGTAGTATTTTCGAACTCTCAACCGCAATTAATTCTCTCCGTATGTAGCATAAGAATTGATTTGTTATTGGGAAGGATATTGTAACAACCAATTAGTGTTACTACCCATCAATTTCACCGTTAGATCGACTATGTTGATCCAACGGTTATATTTATTTTCATCTTTGTATGGTTATGATTTCCTATATTTAATTTTTTATATTTATTTTCATCTTTGTATAGTCATGATTTTCCATATTTAATGATTTCATGGAGAATCATAACCATACAAAAATGAAAATAAATATAAATGTTGGATCAACATAATCGATCTAACGGTGAAATTGATTAGTAGTAAAATTGGTAGTAACCCTAGTTGGTTGTTACAATATCCTACCCCTATATACATTAAGGTAAAATTATTTCTGAAACCAGCTTTATTTACAACAATAACATGTGTATGATTATGATTTCTCATATTTAATATTTTGATCCTTTATATGATTATGATTCTCTACATTTAACACTTTTAAATATATATATATATATATATATATATATATATAGGGCAAGATTATCTTACACCGGTGTAAGAATAATAAGTCTTACACCAAATCTTAACCATTGATTTTCTGCATCTACCGGTTAAGATTTATTCGGTCTCACTCATTAATTAATTTTTAATTCCCAATAAATCTCAACCGTTAGATACACGAAAATCAACGGTTAAGATTTGGTGTAAGATTTATCATTCTTACACCGGTGTAATTTGATCCTATCCCTATATATATATATATATATATGTATGTATGTATATATATATGAGACAGGATATTCTTACACCGGTGTAAGAGTTAGAAGTCTTACACTCAATTTTAACCATTGATCCACTTGTATCCAATGCTCACATTACTAAAAAATCAGAACCCTTAGATATAAGTGGGATCAATGGTCAAAATTGAGAGTGCAACTTACACTTGTAAAATAATCCTGACCCTATATATATATATATATATATATATATATATATGGGAAAAACGTTTCTCAAGCAGCTTGAGATAAGTTTATCTCCGGTTAGCCCCAAAACTACGTCGTTTTGATTAATGAAGGGTATGTAATTTTATGAATTAATGATTTTTGTAATTTTATTATTTTTATATCATATACATTTTACTGAAATACCCTATATTCACCTATTACATAAACACCCTTCATAATCAAAACGACGTAGTTTTGGGGCTATAAACTTATCTCAAGCTGCTTGAGAAATGTTTACCCCTATATATATATATATATATATATATATAATAATAATAATAATAATAATAAATATTTAATTGCTGTAGGGAGAAATATAAACCCCACTGCTTTAAAGATGCCAGATAAGCTTTGCAAAAGCAAAGCAATAAAAACCCACGACTGCTGCCGCATTCATTCCCCGTTGCCCTTTTCAAACTTGTAATTAAGATTGGTGACTCGTGTATAATGGCACATGGGTTACCTAATTATTCAACCATTTATATTTACACAAAATATATAGCTGATTCATGAAGTATTCTGATAATTTATTTAGGGTTTATAAAATTATCTTCAATAATTCTAAAATTATATTGTCTTGAGGTGGTTCAAAAATTAATGAAAGAAATTTTGATAAAATTCATGTAATAAAAAAAATTCTTAAAATATCTTTCATTAATTTCTTCAATTCTTAAAACGAATAATTTTGAAATTATTGAAATAATTTTATCTTTTATTGAAGGAGAAATATTTTTTCTTTAATTTAAATGTATTTTGAGAAATATTTGGAAATCTTTATTATGATTAAAATAACTTTACACTTCAAAAAGTTAAGTATATTTAAGATAACTTTACACTTCAAAAGTCAAGTATACTTTTTTTATTAATCTTAATTACTTAAGTTGAATACGTCAGTGAACCCATCTTATAAAATATTTGCAATAGTGTTCAACGATCTATGTTCCAATTTTTCATTCATGAGAAAAATAAAGTTTTTAGTAAAATTCATATTGTTACCTTCGATTAATTATATAGATTTGAAAAAAAAATATTATCTTAATGTTGAAAATTTTAAGTTCAAAATTCAAATCATAAAGTTTGACCTTAGAAAATAGTAAATTGATATGCGATTGGATTAATATCTACGGCTAAACACATAGGCCTGTCACAAATTTTTAGCGGGCGTTGGTATGGGTTTTATTTATTTATAGATATTTAAGTCAGTTCATTGTTTTATGATTAGTTTGATTCGGGATCGATTCCGAGATTAATTTTTTTTTTTTTAAATAATACTGGAAAGAATCAAACACACATTTTTATCCCCCAACTGTTTAATTCTCAGACACCAAGTAGATTATCATCATTTTATTCGGTATAGGTTTTAATTAGACACAAACAGCATGGTTTTTGTTTATTGATATTACGTTGACTATAAATTATAAAATATAACTGTATCACACGCAACAACCTTTCAAAATGGTATGATTAATGTGAAAAAATTAAAAATCACTTTTGCTCTTGCCAGCCCAAACAACGAGGAAAAGTAACAACAATCATACAGTTATAATTTGACGGGCTAACCTAGGTAAGAAAATATTTTCAATATTTCACGGTGACCGAGGACTTAGTATATTATTTGTTAAGTATGACAAAAAATAATATTTTTACATTATTTTTACCTTTATAATTATTTCCACTTTTATTCTTTATTTTTCTATTTTGACAAAGGAGTCTGTGATCCATGAGCATCGAAAAGTGAGCTTCCAAAGTAGATATGAGTTTTCTCATGTATATATATAAAACAAAGCCAAGTCCAAGGCTATCTTTTCTTGGTGACATGAAAATAAACGGCAATTAGTATCTATTTCTAGGAATTATTGGAGTTATATGGAAGCAATTTAACATCAAGTATATTGGTATGTTTATTGAATCATTATCGTCTCACAAATACATAATCTATTGGATCGCAGATCCATGAGCAACCTTTTGTGTGTAAGTCCCTTTCACGAACTGATCTCCTCGGTATCATAGCACGAACGATCTAACGATCTCCTTATAGAGATTGACATGTGCTAGACCTTCCAGACTATGTCTTAAGGGGAATGAGTTGTGAGTGGACACTTGATATTTGTCAAATATACTATGCTTTTAATATTAAATATGGTTCAAATAATAATTAAAATAATTTTAAATATAGTATTAATTAATAAAATGTTAAAAGATAGTAGATTGCCAACAAAAAGATAAGATTATAATATTTGTTGTTGTTTCAGGTTGTTCCATACTAGAATAACAAAGTACTAACATGATAATGATGAGAGACCGGTTGCAATATGAAGAATCTGAAGGACATGAAACAAAAATAAAGAAATAATTAAAAAATAAATTATTTGATCACGCTTGCTCCACTGCTCCCTGAAGCGAGCAAGTGAGCGAGTAAAGGAACAACGCTCGCTTCACCCCTCGTTTAAGCTAGTGATTGAGCGACAAGCAAGAAAATGCTCGCTGAGCAGCTCGCTTCAGCGAGCTCCTCAGTGAGCGGGACCAGAAATCAGAAGCCCAAATTTTACTCTTTAAATACAAGGCGAGTGAAGCCGGGAAAAAAAATTCTGGAACGCGAAGAAAGAAGGACGTGACAGACAAAGGCCGGGAGGCGGCCAGAGATGACTTAGGAAGGGAAAAGCTCCATTCTGGACCTGAGGAGCGGAGAACCGGTCAAAGCTTCATCGTGGAGATCGGGTTTTATGTTTCTTTTATGAATCTTTATAGTTTCTTTGTATCTTTTAATTCTGTCTTTATGATTATGCATAGCTAAGTTCTTGTTAGTAGTTAGGGCGAGACGGAACCAATGGGTTCTTGAACGTTGTTTGCTTTTATTATGATTTATATTCTTCATTTAAGTTATGCAATCAATCTGCAATTTATTCCTAGTCTTATTTATGATCTGGCCAGTCTTGAATGAGCATTAGAGTCGTGCATGACAATAGGGATGTTGGTGTATGATTCCGATTGATTGATTGCTGGAATTTGTATGATCTAGGGATAGACTTATGAATTTTATAACCATAGGTTCTTGCATTAATGCTTATTTTAGGAAAAAGTACTAAGGGATTAGGCTTTGGATTAGAATAAAGGATTGAATTACCAAGGGATTGAAATTTAATCAATCATAGAAAGAGCTGTTAATAATTTGATCTTGAATGTAATCGTAAGTATAGGCAAACTCGTTAAGAAACCATTGGGGAAGTTGAAACCTAGCTATGCCTTTTTATTAAAAACTCAAAACCTTTTTCTAGATTTATTAGTTCTGAATTTATTTTCTAAATTATTAAAAACCAAAAAATTAAGTTTATAAATTCTGTTTTTAGTTTAATTTCAATATTCTCAAGAAATCATTTTACGATCGATCCAACTTTAGTTAAATAGATAAATTATTGCTTGGTCATCAGTCCTCGTGGGATCGACAACTTTCTTATCACTTTACTACTTGTACGACCGGTGCACTTGCCGAGTATCGCAACAACACTCTCTCACTTTTAGAGAGATGATCTTGCCTCAGCTTTTGCAACCACCAAATGAAGACCAGAGAGGCTAGTGATTATAAGTGTAGTGATGTGTCTCCAACTTGCTATGTATTAAGAGCCAAATTAAGCACATAATTGATTTAAATGTAACCGAAGGACATAGGAGTTATGATTAAATTGTTAATTCACTTTCAGGAGTATTTTCATGAAATTCTTATGTTTTTGTAGGGATTTTGTCCCATTGAAAGAAGGTCAAGTTGGAGAGCCCAAGAGAGAGTTCAAGAAGAAGCAAGGAAAAGCAACAAAAATTGGTCAGCAAGCTCGGGCTACTAGCGCCATAATCAAGTTGCTTTCTGTGTAACGGGGCTACTAGCATCAGAACCTCATTCCCTCCACGCCACTAGCACGGGATTGGTGCTTGCACCACTATGGCCATCTGAGCACACTGTTTCGCGGGGCTAGTAGCACCAGATTAGGGCTACTTGCACCTAAAGGACGCTTATTATATTTTAAAGGCTAAATCATATCTGTTTGGGATTGGATTGAATATTTGATTGAAGATTCGAGCGAGGCATCGAAAGAAACTTTCCCTTGCATATAAAAGAGAGGATTTGGAAAGAAAATAGATTTTTGCACAATTCTGGAGAATTTTGAAACGAAGAAGTGCGGAGAAAAGATAGACCAAGACGAAGATTAAAGAAAGATCAAAGCTTGGCAGTGGAGATCATTCATCTTTCTTCTTCTCGTGACTTTATCAATTTTCTTTTATTTCTTTGCTTTGTTTAGCACAACTATGTATGGCTAAGTTTTCTTTTGTAGTTAGGGATATTGATCCGACGTGAATCCTTATTTTGGGTTAATTTATTTATTAATAAATTGTCTCTAATTGTTGTGTTTACTTTGGATTTCTTGCTTAAACTCTTTTATGAATGGATCACTTATATAGGAATAAAGAGGGTTAAGGTTCACAATAGACATATTGGGATCTAAATCTTGATAGGGGTAAAACATCAATCCTTACATGATCTAGACATAGGCTTGTAGGAATGCAAACCTTATAATTCATTGCGCTTAAAGCTTAATCTGAAAGGGTAAAAGAACTAAGACATTATGATTTAACCAATTAAATCATAGATGATGAATTGTTTGAATGAGTTAAGACAAATTATTAATAAATTGAATTAATCTATTTAAGAAGAATCTGAGGTGAAATAAACCCTAACTGCAATTTTATTGTTGATTTCAAAAATCTAGTTTTGCACTCTTCAAATTTATTTTTGCAATTGATTACTCTTTGGCATTTATTTTCCCTTGTTACTTTTCTTTTGGCTTTTTCATATGTAAAAATTACTCCTACAAAACCAAATTGATTTGTCTAAATTAAGGGTAATAGTGAGAATAGTGATTGGTATACTTAATCCTCGTGGGAATGATACTCTACTCACTTCTTTATTACTTGTACGACCGATATATTTGTCATGATTGCAACATGTATAATATATATGAGTTCCAAGAAACCCTACCTCTAAGCCGAATGGGCTCAAGATTTATTGGGCTCTTCTTACACACTAGGCCCTAATGGGTTTTAGCAAAAAAGTAAAACCCAACAATCTCCCTCTTGCTCTTGAGTACAAACTTGAGCCCAAGTCCATGTATCCCATTTAGAGATGGCAAAACGGGCTTGGCTCGGCGGGCCAACCCGCCCCACCAGCTAAACGGGGCAGGGCAGGCTGAGTTTTTCAACCTATCTCAAAAATGGGGCGGGCTCATCTTTTGGCGGGTTGATAGCGGGCATAGGCGGGCCGAGGGGGTCAGTGTAAAAGAAGCTCGAGCTGGCGGGCCAACCCGCTCAACCCGCCAAACGGGACGGGGCGGGCTAACTCATTTTTTGGCGGGTTGATGGCAGGTGGGGTGGGGCGGGGCGGGCTACTCACTTTGCCATCCCTAATCCCATTAGCCGTCACCAATTGAAATTGCCCCATCCTTTATCTTGAGCTATATTGGGGATCTACCAGCTGTTATTAATCAAGCCTCCTGATATTCAGCAAATGACTATCTGATTAGGTGTTACTCCACTAAAAGCCCGAACTTGAACTCCAAGATTAATAACACATATAACATGAATATACATTGCCCCTTTGTAGAATGTCGATAATTGATTGATGAACTTTTTGTTACTTATTCAATTATTTATTCTCTTAACTATGATAGTTTCTCTAATGGATTACATGCACTATTTAACGTCTTCAATATTCAAGTACCAAAACATATGAAGGGGATATATCCTACAAATTTCATGTTGTTTATTTCATAAATATCAATAATCAAATAATTTCACTCCTAAAATATCGAGTTATTGGCCGTCAATAGATTGGTCATCACCTGTTGGTAGATCAAAGAATGAAAACTATTTAATTACCTATTTATAATGACAGAAGAACAACCATAATCAAACTCTCATTCATCCTTTCAATGTGAATATTAATCCACACCAATATTTTACTATGATGCGAACAAAATCATTTCATAAAATATTGCAGCCTAAAAAAGCGTCCAACTTTATTTAATAGTTATGAACCAATTCATAAATCGTGAGAACCTAAGATCATGTCCTCTATGAACGTATCCAAATGATCATATACTCCACAGTTGATCTGGACCTTAATGCTTGTAAAATATGTGCACTAAACAATGGGTAATATCTCATTTGTAAAATTCAGAAAAAACAATTACATTGTTTCATTGTTTTACTCCAAGAGCATAATGAACACAATATCTCTAACTCGCTTAATGCAAGTTTGAGATCCTCCTAATACCCGAAGAAGTAACATACCTCTCGAATACAAGTTCAGGCAAACTCTTAGTAATTGGGTTTGTAAGATTCACCTCTAATGATATATTAGTTTAGTGAAAAACACTCATAGCTCGATGTCCATTTTCTTAAGTCAATATCCACTTAAAAACTAAGGGCTTGTTTGAAATCAGTTTTCAAAAACAATTTTTTAATTTTCAGAACAAAAAAAAAAAAAAAACTCATTTGGTAAAACCTGTTTTTTATAAAAAAAAAATTAAAAACTGTAACTTTTTTTTTTGTTTTTAGAGTCAAATTTAGAGAACATGTTTGAGTTGATTTTATTTTTTGTTTTGGTTTTTAACTTTCAAAACAAAAAAAAGCATATAAAACAACTGTTTCCATAACTATTATACAAAAAAGTTTTAAGAATAAAAACACCATAACACAATCAAACAGGCCTTAAATATGTGAAAATTTAGCTTTTCAAGACTCCCACTAGAATATACCAGCATATAATCTCTTATTCTTCAAATATACTTGAGTACATGCTTAACATTATTCTGGTTTAATGATGAATGAAAAAGTTCGAGAAAGAGTAAGTTGTTCCCAACTTGCAAGATAAGATTTCGAGTAACAACAAAAGCTATGCCCTCAAGAATATTATCGGATTTCTCGCAAATTTCACAATTTCATAATATTTGAGTCTTATCTCAATTTCTTAAAAAAAAAAATATGGGAATATTATATCATGAGAAATATTTTATAAAAAATATTATGTCTATTTTTTTTTCTAAAAAATATTTCTCATCCAACAATAAATAAAGTTACGAGTGTAAATGATGAAGAAACTTTAAGTAAAGATGTAAATGATTCAAAATTTTGGGAGGGGATAAGTGATTCTAGAGGAAACTTACAGGTATTTTTTTGTTGAAGTTTTCCCTTTTTTAAATGTGAAATTTACATAAATAACTATTTTAGAAAGGGGAAGGATATTGTGACAACCAATTTATGTTACTACTAAGTGACTACCAATCAATCTTACTGTTAGATCGATTATCTTGATCCAACGATTATATTTATTTCCATCTTTGTATGGTCATAATTTTCCAAATTTAATACTTTATATTTATTTTCACCTTTGAATGGTTATGATTTCCCATATTTAATGCTTTCACTCTAAATATGGGGAATCATGACCATACAAAGATGAAAATAAATATAATCGTTGGATCAAGATAATCGATCTAACGGTGAGATTGATTGGTAGTAACACAAATTAATTGTCACAATATCCTTCCCCTTTTAGAAATTATAAACTTAATTTCATTTGTAAAATACAATAATTATATTAGTTTTTTAAGAAATTGTAAAATTGTAAAAATATCTCATTAATTTTTTATTTTTTCTCTTATTATATTTTTAACTCCTAAACGAGAAAGATAATACATTTCATTTTAATTTTCTTCCCCTTGAATCTCTTTCTTTCCTTTTCTCTCCAAACTCTCCAACACACCTTAAAAGAAATGAATTCTTAATCCTCTCCCTAACACAGCTCGTTATTAATTAATTAGTGACAAATGCCTGTATCGTTAATGTTATATAGCTTAATAAAATTGTAATTAAAGGACTTGAAAACGAATTTTACAAATAGGATTAGCCTAGTGATGTAGTGTGTGTTAGGTGTATGTAGTGTAGTGGTGTGTGTTCAATTCCCATGTAATGCAAAAAAAAAATATTAATAGGACTATCAAGTACCAACGACATCTTGCACTTCAAGCCTTTTAATGTACCAAAAAATCTCTATTTTAATCACACAAGTCAATCTCCCGCTCCGAATTGCTTTCTTGCTAAATAATGTTTAGCGCAGAGTATACATCATCCCAATTCCCAAGTAGATTGAGCAGACAAAATTAGAGTTTAGGTACAAAAAAAAGAAAAAGTATGGAATTTATTATAATCAAATAATAAATTATATTAATGTAAAATAATTCAAATATAAATATGTATAATATTTTTTCTGGTAAATACTAACATGTGTTTGAAATCTTAACCGGTCTATGAATTTAGTTTTGAGTTTGAATTTTTTCACCCTTCGTAAAGTTACAACTATGAGGAATCGATTGAAAATATTCTTTTGTTGCTGATTAAAATAACAACCGATTATTGAGTTTGTATTTTTTTTGTCTGCCATTGACGTGAGGTGTATATTGTGCTTTCATTAATGCACATTATGCATCTGTCTCGTTATTCAAAACGTGTTTGCTCCCTATGAAAATTACGCCCCTTGATTTAAACTGTAGTTTCTGTCTCAGACATTGACCTGCGGCTGGGAGGTCTGGGATAAATCTTCAGTGCTACTGTTGTATCTAGACTCAGTACATCCTATTAATGAGAGCATTACACGTAAGAGGAGAGAGAAAAAATTTGGCAGAAAAAAGTAAATTTTGGCTGAGATGTCATATTTTTATTGATGGGATGCAATGAATCTTTGGTGCAACAATATGGAAAATGCATTTGTCATGTTGCATGATAAATGAATAGTTATCATGTTAAAAAAAAGACAAATTATATAATATTAAAATAATATATATATATATAGTTGAGTTAGCATTTAATAGAAATTGAAACTTGGAAACGATCCTCTTTAATTTGTTTAACATGATCACGTTTTATGAAAATCTTAACAACTTATTTATAGATTAACGGTGACAAATTTTATTATAATTTATATATATAATACTTATTTTTAATTTAATATTTCAACTTTTATTTTTTTGATAAACAAATAATATCTCAACTTCATTGTGTTATAACTCTGACATACGACATTATAACAGTAACAAATGATGAGAACCAAACTATAAATAAATTTACGTATAAAAATTAAATTAAAAATAATCATCACATATAGAGGAAAAATATATATTTTGATCTCTTAATTGATAATAAAAAACAAAGCTACTTAAATATTTTTAAAGTATAAAGAGTTAATTTAATACATTGTTATTAATTTTTTTATAGTATTCAAATCATACATAAAATAACTATTAAAAGTACATCCAATTATTAAAAGTACATCCTATCATACATTATTACTATACTCACTTTATAATAAGTTTAAATTGTATTATTAATTTATTATATAATTATACATTACCAAATAATAATATAAAAAACTTTATATTAAAAGTACATCCAATTTAAACTCTATTTAAAATGAGACAGATATCAAGTTTTGACAACCTTATATAATAAGAAAGGAATCATATACAAGCAATGTCAAGTATCAAATTGCCATGAACCACGCGTAAACAACAATTTGTATTTTAGTTAGCACTTATCACTTTATTTAAAAGTATACCTTTTTCACAAAAAAAAAAAAGTATACTTTTTCTTTTTTTGGTATCCTAAAAGTATACTTTTTCTATTGCACATAAAAATAAACCTTTTTATAACAGTTTTTTAAAATTTTCAGGCGACCAAGAAAAAAAATTGCAAGTGAAATTAGCAGTTATCTAACGGAGAGAGAGAGTTATATTTACTACTAAATGTTTTTACAAATCTTACTACTATATTAATTACCGTTGATTTTCATCAATTTAATAGTTATAATTTATTATGTACACTTATTAATTATTTATTAATTTAAAAAAAATTATAATTGTTAAATTAGCAGAAATGAATGGTGATTGATTTAATTGTAAAAGTTATAAAAGATTTTAGCAGTAAGTACACCACCCTCTATCTAATAATTTCTTTTTATAAAGGTTAAACTTGTAATATAATTTCACAAAACAAAAAAACTTGTAATATAATTTCACAAAACAAAAAAACTTGTAATATAAAAAGTTATGTAGTTATTACAAAAAAAAAAAAAAAAAAATTATGTAAAACAAAAGAGTCGAAAGGGAAGCAAAGCATTTTTGGTACCGCCGTGCAATATTATTAAAATCGATCCGGTCATTGACTCAGTCGAAGTACTGGATCATTGGCACAAATAATGGATCACTAATTTAACCGGATGACCCGGTAATTATATGTAATTTTATAATATATTAAAAAATTATAAAATACTCAAATATTTTAATTTAGAAAATAATAAATCACATATTATTAACCAATAAAGAATCAAACAAAAATATAATGATTCTGATACGAGGCTTCATATTTAGTAAACGACATCTCTAACTTTAAATCAAATCAAAATTTTCTGCATAGTACTTAATTGAGATAATAGTAGTATTATAGGTACATAACTTATGTAAGTCAGTAAGCAAAAAAATATTCAAATATGTCCATTATGATTTTTTTTTTTTATAAAAAAAAATTGGATTTCTTATTTTTGGAACTGGGTCGAGTCACCGATTTTCATAAAAACCAGCGGGTCGCACTAGGTCACACCGGTTCTGATGCATGACGAGTCTGTTGCTTCAACCGGACCAATTTACTGGTTCCTGGGTAGACTCAGCTGGATCGATCCGATTTTATTAACATTGCCACTGTTGCACTTAGAGTATCCAATGCGATGGTCATATTTATATTATGTATTCTCGGGAATAGATAATATAAATAGTAATTTTCTCTCTCTTTATGTTAGTCAATAATATTTGAGAAAAGAAGAAAAATATTTTTTTAATAAAAAATGAGGGAGTTATATTTATTACCTCTTTTTTTACTACCAAATTTTAATCGTTGATTTCCGTCAATCTAACGGTTATAATTAATTGGAAATTAATAATTAATTAATAAGTATGATCCAATAAATTATAACCGATAGATTGACGAAAATCAACGGTTAAGATTTGGTAGTAAGAGGTAGTAAGATAAAGAGATAATAAGTATAACCTCTCCAAAAAAAATACCTTTAATATTTACCGTATATATTTCCAAAAATATCCAATACAAATATGGCTAGTATATTAAATTTTTACAAATGGATGGAACTGAGGGAGATAAAAAATAGTAAAAGAGC